>QKWP01000256.1:215507-306837 GCA_003550325.1 Gigaspora rosea
GTTTTATTTATTTTATTTTTTTTAATTTTAATTTTTTTTTATTTAATATTAATTTTTTTTAACAGTTTTAATTTTTTTACATTTTTTTATTTTTAATTTTTTTTATTTTTTTGCTTATTTTATTTTATTTTTAAATTATTTTTATTTAAATATTTATTATTTTAATTTATTTTTTTAAACTTTTACGTTTTTTTATTTTATTAATAATTTAATTTCTTTTAAATATTTTTTTTTAAATTTAATATTATTGCGCATGTGCGCTATAGCGCACCTCATATGATTTTGTATAATGTGAAATCAAAACAACCAAAATAACCCTTTTTTTTGTTAGTTGGGTTAGGGTGAGGTTAGAATAGTGTATAGGCAAGAAAGGGTTTTATAGTAAAAATTTGCAAGAAATTTTTTTTGTTAGAGCACGAAGAGTGGTTTCATAAGCAAAATTCTGAGCCACAGCTGATTTTTTAAAAGATCGCTATTTTTTTCTCGATTTCATGTTACACCTGATCCTACAATCTGAATGGTTTATCAGATGGGTGCATTACAACTAGTGTTTAAAATTGGATTTTAAAATTATATGCGGAATACATTTAATATTTTAATAAAAGTTGCGGAATTATTTATTAATATACAGATTACATTTTTTATTAACAATATAGTTGCAGAATTATTTATTAATATGCGGATTACATTTTTTATTAATAACAATATAGTTGCGAAAATTAATTTAATATGTAAAAACTAGCCTTTTTATTTTTCCGCTCAGTTAAGAATTTTTAACTAATTCCATAATTGAATCAAATTACTTGATTACAATCACGTTTGAATCAACATAAGTTGATAGGATATATCAAAAAAATGATAAGCAATGGCAAGGAAAACTATAAACTAGCGACAGAAACAAGACTGAATTTGGTAATCAGGTTTGGGGCAGGTCCGCATAATCAAACAATTAATTATCTTCTGTATATAGGGATGGCTAAAGCCAGGTACGTTTATATGTTTTTGATTATTTAATTAAAATTAGGTAAGGGTTAGTTAGGGGTTAGGGTTAGGGCTTGACTTATAAGTAAAATTGTCTTCTCGACATTTTTTATTAATGCTCCTATACAGGTTTAGACACTCGTTTTTTGTATTTTCGGTGTTCTTTGCTTTTTTTCTTTGTTTTTGTCTCGTCAGGCTAATCCATAAAGATCAAATTTTACGATTTGATTGGTTTTATATCACGTGAACGCATCTGGCTTTAGATAACCCCCATATATAGTAACTACTAATTCAATAAAAGGCCGTATGAAAACAAAAGTGTAAGATTATGCCAACAAACATCAATTCAGCTATAGATTACAATGTCCTTTCCTCTCTATAGAACCTGCCATTTTCATTCTCATTATCACATATCTCTTGCGCAAATTAATTGCTATTTCTGGGTGCATATTCTGTAATCGTGCATAATTTACAACTAACGCTAATGCAAATGTTTTCACCAAATAAAATTCATTTCAGGTATGCTGGACAAATTATTGCAATTTTGAGCATGCGTGACTTTTGATTTTAATACCATACTATAATAATTATACTAGCCATTTACTAAAATTGTTAAAAATGGCGTTCTTAATCTAATGCATTAGAGATTAGTTAATTCCGTAGATGCTTATTTAAGTTTAAGCAGTATGCATAGAATAGTTGCTATTAAGCACAAATTATTCTTGCCATAGTATTTCCATGCAGAATAATTGAGAATTTTAAAATCCTTTGTTATATTGAGATCAAAGATGCATTATCCTATATAGAGAAGATTGGTTTTATATAACAAGTGTCCACAGATTCACCTCATATCGAATCTGCGGAATGAAAAAAATATATAATATGTGGAAATTCTGTGGAATTTTGTTTTTTTATATTTGGCAGAATAAATATTTAATCTGTGCTCCGCAAATTCTGCATACTAATTTTAAACTCTGATTACAACACAAATGTGCTAAATTATATAAACCATTTTTTTATTTAATTAATTTATTTAAATTTATTTTTATCGTTTTTCGTTATTTAAATTTTCCCCAATTACACAGATCAGAATAGATAAGTATCCTTTTTTTCTTTTTTTTATTATTCTATTTTAATTTTTACTAACTGCTAATAATTTTTTTTTAGAAAATAACTGTCATCCATTTTGGAGCAACCTTTCTCGTTGTTGGCACCATTACAACTTCTTTCACCGCTGTTGTTCACCACTGTTGGTGTCGTCCATTTCGGTGTGTGTTTTTTAGTTGTTGGTGTCCTTAATCGCTTTTTTAGTTCAAATACTAACTCATGTTTTTCTTTTTAGGTTCTTCGGGTAATAGCTATGGATTTCGTTGTAGGAGTTGTTAGTTGGTGCTTCATCGTTGATGTTGTATCGACCATTTCAGTATATTATTCGTTGCTAGTGCCGTGTTTTTTCTTGTCATATTTTTGTTGACACACTCTAGTTCTAAATACTATTCTTTAGTTTTTCTGTTTTTTAGGTTCTCACGTGATTTCGTGATTGCCTCAGGTGTTTTGTTGCCAATTTCATAGTTGTTTCAAAGTTTTCGTTCATTTTTTTGGGGGTTCTTGTATGACTACGTGGTGTCTTGTCGCTGATTTCGTTATTGCTTTGGGTGCGTTTCAGGGTCTCTTGTGTAGATTTCGTTTTGGGTGCCCTATCAGTTTTCTTGGGTGCTCTCTGTGCGAATTTGTGGTTGCCTCAAGTGTTTTGTTCCCGATTTTGATATTGCTTTGATGCATTTTGGTGTCTTGTAAATTTTACCTTGGGTACTTTGTTAGTTTCTTGGGTGTTTTAGGTGTTTTGTTGCTGATTTGTTGAACTTATTTCTTTTTTTTTTGTTGTATTATTACTAGTGTTTCATTAGTTATTTGCTATAGGATTGTAGATTATAGATAGATTCCAAATTGAGGACCTCGAGCAATAGTAACCTTCAGCCTCATCTAAAACTTCGTCTTCATATTCGAACTCGTCAAATGTATCATTGTTTTCAGGGTGTTCAACCGCAGGTTCCACAGGGGACCACCATCAGTGGATATCGGTATTACGCTTGTTTTTTCGCTATACGTAAAATATAACCTTTTTCTGCGAAATGCATCTGGGCTTTGGCCTTCATAAACCAATCCATACCAAACAGTAACAAATCATCTGTGGATTCGATTATTTGAAACAAGATAGGTATTATTATATCTCGAATAGCCATTATGAGATTATTTATTTTTCCTAAGGTCGCTTTTTTGTTCTGTTCGCAGTTACAACTATGGTGGTGAATGGCTCATCAATTTTCAGACCCAATTTTCTATCATTTGTTTCGACATCAAGCTCATAGCAGCTCCAGAATTAAGTACGACCACCATGTGATTGTTCTTTATCCACATGTAACAATGGGCAGCAGTAGTTCGTTCATTATTCGAGGGTTGTAGTACGTTCATTTCCATCTCAAGGGGCAGAACGGGTTTAACTATCAAGGGTTTCTCACTACCTGTGCTAGGTTACAACGTTGGCTTGGATACTGTAGCAGTTGTCCAATAGTGGCATTTACTTTCATTCCCAAAATGTTTTGTACCACGTTATATAGTTCCAACTAATTAACAATCGAGGGACCTCTTTTTCGTCGAGACTAGTGTTTCGATCCTATTCTTTAAGGGCCATCTGGATTAAATTCGGATCCTACTTTGTGTATCCGGATGATAATCCGAATCTGGATAAATCCGAATTCAATTATTGAATCCGGATTCTATATGAGCACAAAGTGCTATCACTTTACTCATTACATTTACGAATTTGGCTACAAATAGTTTATTTCAAATACTGTATCTAACAAAATGAAATGTCAATTTCGAATTTAATAAATTAACAAAAAACGTGTCAGACAAATGCAGTGAGCTATGTGAAATATAATTAATTTTTGTGTATCAAAAGATTAAGATCGAATTTTAGTGTAGGAAGTTCTATAACAAATTAATGTAAGTTTTTTTTAGTTATTACTAGTGATTTGGCCCGGATGGGTGTCACCCGATAATTATTCGGATAAACGCTATCCGGACTGTAACTCTAGATAAATTAATTATCTTATTAGAATTTTATATGATACCACATAAAGATTTGATTTTCATAGGTATCGAACACCCCAATCCAGTATGGTTTCATATTGGAATTAACATTTGATTTCTATCCCAATTTACTGTAAAATTTTTTTACAAAACTTACCGAAAAAAAATTTCTGTACGGACGACCAGAATTGTATTGTATGGGAAATTACAGTATGGTACCAGTATGGTATCGATTAGTATTTTCGCAAATCAATTGGTGTGGGTGAGCATATCAGTATAGTACACCCCGAATTTTTAAAATCAGTACCATACTGATCCGGACATTTTTTGGGCCCCGTGATGATAAATTCTTGTCAAATAATTTACCAGAATTTGCGTCACGTGGCCCAAAAATGTCCGATTTAAAAACGGATGAATCCTATTTAAAATACTAAATCCGGATATATATATCAAATATAAATAATAGGATTAATCCGGATTAATAGGATTACGGATTGGATCTCTAGTCGAGACCGTATCAGAGGGATTTCCAGAGCCTGTGAGGGGTAGTCTGGTGAGGGAGACACTTCTACTGAGGGCAACACAGGCACAGAGAATATCGCAGGTTTGGTTTTTAACCTTTCTTTTGCTTGACTTTCAATTTCTTCTAGTTCCTTTTTGGTCTTTGAGTGAAGTATGGTTAGTGACAGAAAAGAGGTAGTACAAAAGCAGCTTCTTCTTCAAGTTGATATCCGGTATCGTCAAAATTAAACAGGTTCACATTCTGAGATTGCGTCAGCATAACTAGGGCTAAATTATTTGGATCATTTCCTTGATTTGTACCTGAGGTCGGGGATAAGTTCTGACTCGAATCCTGGTTTTGATTCCTTGAAGGTATATTTCAGAAGGGGCCCGTTTAGACATACAATCACGTGAGATATGTAGGTTCTCCACAATTATAGCAAATCAATCATAAGGTAGGGTTAATGTTACTATAAGCACACTTCTATTATTATTATAGTGAGGTCTTGTTTTATTAGCCTCAATTCAGATAGCTAGGGCATTGACTAGGGTTTCTACAAACCCGGATCAAATCAAACTTTAGGTCAGATTTGGGTTTGATTTGATTTGAAATCAAACCCAAACCCAAACTATATTAAAAAAAATATTTGAGTTTGAATAATATAAATATATTTTTATATTTTAATTGATAATCTGCCAGTCAACTAGAGAGTGATCATATGAAAATCACTATAGGCGAAATGTGGCGTGCTTCCATCTAAAACTTTTTTCTTACTAAGTTAACGATACATGCCCACTAATTGAAAGTTGTAGAGCTCGTCGAGATGCATCTAACGGTGGTTAGATTATCCAAATCGGTCCAGTGGATGGCGAGATATCGTCAAAAAACGATTGGCTGACTATATAAAATCTCTATAAACAAATATTGAGATTTTATATAGTCGGCCAATCATTTTTCAACGATATCTCGCCATCCATTGGGCCGATTTGGATGATCTAACCACCATTAGGTGCGCCTCGACGAGCTCTACGACTTTCAATTAGTGGACAAGTATCTTTAACTTAGTAAGTAAAAAAGTTTTAGATGGAAGAACGCCACATTTCGCCTATAGTGATTTTCATATGTAATCTGCATCTTTGAGTTTTATATAGTCGGCCAATTATTTTTTGACGATATCTCACCATCGACTGTGCCAATTTGGATGTTCTAACCACCATTAGATGCGTCTCAGTGAGCTCTACAACTTTCAATTAGTGGACATGTATTGTTAACTTAGTAAGAAAAAAAGTTTCAGATGGAAGAACGTCACATTTCGCCTATAGTGATTTTCATATGTAATCTGATCACTAAGTTTTATATAGTCGGCCAATCATTGTTTGACGATATCTCGCCATGCACTGGACCAATTTAGATGATCTAACCACCATTAGATGCGTCTTGACGAGCTCTACAACTTTCAATTAGTGGACATGTATTATTAACTTAGTAAGAAAAAAAGGTTAAATGGAAGCACGCCACATTTCGTCTATGATCACTCTCCAGTTGACAGACTGATTATCATTTAAAATATAAAAATATATATATGTCATTCAAACACAAACTAGTTTGCAAACTTCAAATCAAACTCAAATCAAACTTAGTATAGTATTTGGGTTTGGTTTGAATTTGATTATTTTTTATTTGAATTTGGGTTTGATCTCAAACTTTATAAAATTTATAGTTTGAGTTTGGTTTGATTTGGGGTTTGATCAAACTCAAATCAAACCTGGATCAAACTTCGGAACCCTAGCATTGACAAGCTTTTCGTAATTGGTCAACATTGCCTGCATTTGTTGAGTCAAATGGTCCAAATCATCATGTCAGTCATTTCGAACCCATGCCCATTTCTTTCACTATAATATTTACCGTCTTCGATTTTACGAGCACCTACTAAGGCTTTATCAAGGTTACTAGGGTCGGCCACACTTAACCAAGTCTTAACCACGAAGCTATTTTGGCTTCAAACCTCCCAAAAACATTCGCAATACATATAGTTGGGAAGACGGTTCTCGGGGTCAACTCGGCGCAACAACCTTTTAAAATTGTAGGAATACAAACCACATGCTCTGTGTCTTGTTGGGCTAGGGCATTCAAATCGGCCTGCCACTGGTGATGACGCTCTGGGGTCGCAAAATACTAAAGAAAGTGAGGGACAAAACTCATGGCCTGGTTATCACGATCATCCCACTGTAGCAGAGTTCTTTTAACTCCATCATACCAATTAGCAGCTACACTACCAGATATCCTGAAGCTATTTTGACTTTCCTTTCAGGTGACCAATTGTTCGCATTTGCAGCTCGCTCAAATGCCTTCACCTACATGAGGGGGTCCACATCTTCCTCTCCACAGAAGGGTTCAACACATAACAAATTTGTTTCTCACAGCAGGGGATGGGCAGCAGCAGCAACACTAGCGGAGGCTTCCCTAAATGCATTTGCAATTTCTCATAGCACTGCATGCAACAGCTCATGGGCAGGAGGGTTGTTTCAATCATCATTTACAATAAGGTATATCAGCAGGTCGTCAACAGGGATACAACTATGATCACTATGAGGTGTATTCTGACCTGGGTGGTCAAGGTCTCGGTGGTCGGCATCATCAAACCGGTTTTCATTATTTTGCAAGGGACTGGCATTTTCCACTCTTTCTTGTTCCATTATGACTTCCAAGTTCTAGCAGTTATTTCTTAACTCAAGTGAGATTTTTAGTTTATTTAACCTCTTTTTTTTTTATTCAGAATCTCACAGTCATCACCAAAATTGTTAGAGTCTCAGCTTCTAGGACGGAAAAGGGCAGGTCAACACTAATAAAGAAAAACAACAACAATATACACACAACCACACAACAAAACCAAGGTGAGACAAAAGAGATTTGGCAAGGTAAGGCAGGTTGGTTTGTTACAACTAAGCAGTATGTAATTATAACGAATTAACAGTTTTTGGAAGTCACGGGCTAACGATCTTTTTCAAGAAATATTCGAACTTTATTATAACTTTTTGTGGATTTGAGATTCGATATCCTTACAACTTGGGCAAAATGCCCTTCTATTTATAAAGAAATTAAAAGAAAGAAAAAGAAAGAAAAGGAAGAAAATTTCTATCATACTCATCATTATTCATCACATCATTTCTACAAGTTCTAATACAAATCGTTCACCCTACGTGACTATGATGACATGCTATTATGGTCACAACCAATTTTATCTGAAATTGGGCTTTTTATTTGTTTGTCCTAAGCAACAAACATTCCAAGTTGCTTCTTTGGACTTTGCTTGGTCTTGATGTGCTGAGTTTTTCACAGGTTTATTTTGTGCGCCTTGCCTTCTTTTCTTCTATACCAAGGTCTTGGGGTACCCGTTCTGATCTCTTGACCTTTAAATCATTTAAGGCTTTTTTAAGTTTTTGTTCATTCTTCTTTGAGTTCTTGGGGCTTTTGGAGCTGGTTGGTCTGCGTTCTTTTGGCGCTGCTTCGGGGCTCATTTATTTGTTGTTATTTCTTTTGATTTCTTTGGTCCGGTGATCTTGGCGCAGCGATCATGTGGGTTACAGGATCTCTGATTTAACTGCTGACAATAGTTACCAACCTATCTAATTTCAACAAACAGTAAAAGTACTTCTTTCTACAGCTTGGCATAGCTCTTTATTGAGTTTTTTTTTGGTTTTTTAACTTGTCTAGACGTCAAAGAAGCCCTTTTGTTAATTGTAACAAGTGCTTCATTTGTTAGTTTTCAACGTCACTAAGGAACAACTTTTTCGTGTAACAGTTTATTGAAAAAGGCACAATTATGCAAATCTGCTGATATGCTCAAAAAAGTAATAAAATTTTTAGGGTACATTTAGGTGTATCAAAAAAGTAAATTTTGCGTTAGGGATAGTTAGGGTTAGGGTTTTAGTAGGTGTTTTAGTAATATCACGTGAATTTCACTGTGAACTGTCTGTAGATCCTCCGTGAACTTAGTAATATTACCTGGTCATGTGCCAACGCTGCACTCAAAAACATTTGAAAGACATTGCTAGAAACATAATAAGTATCTATGGATATTGCAACTCGTTCTGTAAATTCTAAGAAGGATCAGTTCAAAAATTTATTTAATGATAGGAATGAGGACATAAACATCAAACCATGGGAGGATTCAAATCATTTATTAATATTCTTCCTATCACAGCCACCTGTGCGCTTTATCGTGATAAAAATAAAGTTCCGAAAAATGTTTTATTGGAAAGCCAACATTTTCCGGCGAAATCCATATTCGAATTAGATGAATATGATAATATGTCTTCTGAAGATATCTTGGAAGGTTTAGCATGAACATCACATGAGCAGCGCAGTAACAGCGTGAATATGCACCTGATACATATGTACTATCAACAGATAATCTTTTGAAAATGGTTTTGATTTTATTAAGATCAAGGGCAAGTATAGAGGAGTTAATTTGCGGTAAAGCTAGATGCAGCAAGGTTACAACTTTTAAAAAAAAAATTTTTTAAATATACATTTAAACAATTGTGAAATTAATAAACAATCTCGTTAATATTGCTTTAGACGAGTCTTATCCAGTTCCTTTCAATTATTGTCAATGTCGAATTTAAAATTCTAAAACTGCATGCGGGTGTTAACTAAGCAACAAATACTTGACTTTTTATATACGACTATGGTATTGTTTTATGAAATAAATACATAGACCTCATCACTCATGGGTTATTTTTAGGTCTATATGTCTTCTCCCACTTACAATTTAACTAATAATTGCCAAGTCATAATGATGGTTATGGGCTGAAGTATAGATTTTGTTATAAATTTTAGAAAAATAAATTCATAAAAATATTAGATTCTTTGCTGTGTGCAATCCTTATCGTCTGCGTAACAATTGTTAAAAATCGAAAAAGACTTCTGTTCCTCTGATAAATGATGCCTTATTAATGTATATCTAATGCAATTCTTATTTTTTATGATATATTAAAAGTTATCGTTGTATTGTTAATTCTTTTATATGGCGTGATGGATATTTTTATTCAATGCTTTTAGGGATTTGGTGCAATTATCTGAAAACTAATATAAACAGCCAATTTTGACATTTTTTTAATTTCATATAGTTTGCTATTCTAATAAAAAAAAAAATGCAATCTTACAACAATCTATATTCATTTTTTATTTTCCTATTTTATTTCTATAATCTAGCACTATGTGAGAATGATGATGGATTTTCAAAATTATACCAACATGATCTTGAGTATCTTATCAGTAAACATTATTTTGTTATCGAACCATGCGAAACTGCTTTTACTCTTGATGTTAAGCCAATTAGTTATCCTGATAAATGTGAATTAAAGCAATTACATTTACTTACTAGACATGGTAATGATTATTTCACTTCTACATATTCATAAAATTTTGTTGAAATAATAGAATAATATTTTAAAAATATTAATTTAGGATCAAGATACCCAGATCCACCTATTATTCTAGCTATGGATCAGCTTGAAAAAGTATTTGCAAATGTTTCCGTTGCACAAGGATGGGTAAGAAAGAAAATAAATATCAATATTTTAAGACTTAACATTGTTACTTAAAAAAATGACTTTCATTACTTTAGTATAAAAATCCTTTTCCCATGGAAAGAAATTATCAATTGCTTCCCAGAGGAGAAATTGAACCATATTATGATGGAATACAATCCATTATAAGATATAATAAATTTTGGAAAAACTATAAAAAAATTACCGGTAGATATGATCCTGAAGTCGTAAAATTTCAGGCTGGTGCTTATGCAAGGTATGATTACTGCAATTTTTACATAAGCTAAATTTAAATACATTTATTTAAATATTGGATTGAAATCTTAATTTTTTAAAGGTGTGGTGCATCGGCAATGGCCTTTTCTGAAGGACTATTTAATGGTGATGGCCCTTTAGATATCTGTAAAAATCAACCAGTCTACGTTTGGAATATACCAGCGGTAGATATTGTTTATTTAAAGTATCATTCTTTTTATCAAATTATAATTTATTCATTTTATAATATTTCCACATAGGATGAAGATAATATTATAGAAATGTATAATAACTGTCTACTTGCAAACGAGACGGTTATCAATAATAATCCAGTATTTGATGAACAAAAGTATATTTTTGGTAATAATACTTTAAAACCAATCGCTGATCGTATGACCAATGATTATGGTATCTACCCACCTCTTGATCCGAATTTAGTACCATCTATATTTAGCGCTTGTCAATTTTGGATTCTGCATTTTAATCGATCTGATGCTTGGTGTTCATTACTAAGTGAACATGATATTATAAGATCAAATTATTTTCTTGATATAATCAATTATTATAAATCTTCATATGGTAATCCTCTTAATGAACGACTCGGTTGTGTCTATTATACTCAACTTGTAAATAGTGTTGATGATTACTTAAATGGAAATTCTATAATGGTAGCTGATCTGAAAAATGGTCATGGGCACACTATGGTAGCGGTACTTACTACTTTGGTATGTAAAAAAAATATTTTTATTAAATTTTATTATTTATTCCATATTTTAATATAAGTAATATTTTATTAAAATCTTTTAATATAGGGTGTAGCTAGAAACCCCTATCCACTCACTGCGAATTTAACCCTTTCTCAAATTAAACGACTTAAATATACACTGGGTAAATCTATATATTGGTCATCTACAATTTATTTCGAAATTTATACTTGTTCAGACAGTCCAAAAGTACGATTAGTACTTAATTTTGAACCACTACTTATCCCAGGTTGTGAGAGTGAATATTGTGAGTGGTCTACATTTAAAGAGATTCTTGGTGATAAGATTGGTTGTGATTTTGACAAGTTGTGTAAAAATCCTAAAAAACATTAAATACGGTGTTATTATTTTTTTTTTGGAGGGATGTTCGTGGAACTCAATTTCGTTTTCACTTGCTAGTAAATATTAAATAAATTTTGCAGCCAAATTTGCTGCATATCCTTAATAAACGAAGGGATAGGATTTAAGCAAAAAAGTTTGCATCGAATTTTATCTGGTAGTCATTGAGAAACCAAAGTAAATGTTTTTTTTTTAAAAAAAAAAAAAAATTCAAAAAGGATTGTACAACCAATCAACCCGTATTTTTGTGCATGTTTAATTTATATGTTTGTTTAATTCCCCCCCGAGCTAGAGTATCCAGTTTTCTGCCTGCACGGAATCTGCACAAATATGTACAAATTCTGCTGATTCTGCTTAAAAAAAAAAAAAAAAAAAAAACCAAATAAGCAAAAAAGGTAGAATTATCGTTATTAGTTATAAATGTCTAAATATAGTTAGTGAAGTTATTGTTCTGATAATTGACCAATAATTTTTATATTAATTGCCTATCGGTTAATCATATCTTTAAATTTTAATTGGTTAAGCAGATTATGCAGAAACGGCAGAACAAAATCAATAATTTAACTGCTTAAAACAGCACAGCAAAAATCTTGACGTTAACCAACTAATCAACTATAATGGCCTTATACGTAAAAAGTTTTACTTCATTGTGATAGGAAATTTTAATTCAAAGCTAGTTTTGTACTTGTAACTATAATCGATTGCTATATAATTAATTAAAAAAAGTTTAGTTTAATCACAGATTATAAGTTATAATTTATAAGCTTATGATATAAGTATGAGAATACCTCTTAGTTATATCTAGGTTAATCAATTGCACAAGCAAAGTGATATGTGCACTAATTTCGTAACTAATTAGTTCTTGACGCAAGCACTCAGCAAAGCTTATTTAGTACGAGTAATGTCGATAAGTTAATTATAATCATACTGTACATATTATCACAATACAATTAATAATCACCTCTAAGAGCATGTTTTGTTTGGGCATACAAAGAAAATCCATGAAACCACAAAGAACTGACCATAACGATCTTGCCCTTTACAACTTGTTGAGCCATATGGTTTGTGGCCTCCTACATTAATACAAAAATAGTAAATATGAGTATAAACTAATTAATAGAATTAACATAATTATGGTTATATGACACCAAAATAATTAAGCTGATAGTTTTCTCAAATTCATCTATTTGATGATTTATGAATACACTGATATTGAAAAACCTATGAAGTTACAAGCACGATAAATAAAGTTAATTGAAAATATATATTTTTTATCATTGTAAAGATAAGCCAATCCAATTCATTCATCGAGTACCCGAATAGATTCATCATATTTTGATGAGTCATCTGATACCTTATTGAATTTTCATAATCTTTACAAGATTGAGTTTCCTGCGATCATATTAAAAATAAATGCATGTAAAAAAAAGAGGACAATGCAACACAAAAATAAAATAATAATAATAATAAAAATATTATAATTATAATAATAATAAATACTTTTTTAATTTTTTAATTCCTTCTAGATCAGGCCCAAACATTTTTTCCTCTAGCTCAAAATAGTACATGTGCACATTTAGAAACTATTAATTTTGCAACCACCTTACAAGTCATTTACTGCCACCCGTAACATAAACATGATATGCTAATTACAAGCAGTATAATCAAATATAAAAAATTAGAATAATAATTCATTTTGCAATCCTTCAATTTGGAGATCGAGGGATTGACTGTTTTGAATTTTGGCAATTAACTCTGTATTTTTCGCCGCTCTTTTTTTTTTTTTTTTTTAAAAAAAAAAAACTTACCTTTGCTTTAGACAGAATTTATTCCTTCTCAGGATCTTATCCAAGAAAGTATTGGTAATTAAATAATCTATAGTAAGTAATAAAAATGAGACAATTATTGCATAAGGGGTAAATTAAAAAATATAATTTATTAGGGTCATATTTAGTACAAAACTTTTGCGATTTTATTTTTGCATTCCACAAGATTTTGGGAGTATATAATAAAGTATTACGATACGGAAACGCAATTTAGGATGGACGTGTAGAAATCATGAACTTTTCCTACTAACCCAAACTCGAAAAAGGACAATACTAGCGCTTACCTCTAACCCTAACCATTAAAAGGGTTAGGGCTACATATAAAAATTGAATATTGCAAATCTACATTAACCTACTGATTCGTCATGAAAATCCCAAACCTAGTCACCCGGGTGGGCCATAATTCGCCTGGGTCACCCGCCCACCCGCGGGTGACCCGGGTGATACTTACCCGGGTCAGAACACTACATTAACCGTACATTTAGTAAATTTCGTATGTCCGTCCGACCGAACAGCTAATACCTAGGTTGTGGTGATGATGTAATCCTGCAATCAGCATAATTGGCTGGGGTGTTCGACTACAGTATTCAGTACATAAGTATATAAATTAATAATAGTTCAGTAATTTGTTGCGTTAGTATTCGTATTATTAACCAAAATAAGCAATTGATAAATTTTTCTTATCTTTCCCCTACAGTAATATTAATATATGTAAGGAGTTGCGTAAACTGGATTTTTTTTACTGGTATCAAAGTCATCCGTGTGAATGTCAATGTGCTAATGTATCACTACTTCTGTATATAGACTTTCATTTCGATCTGTTAAAAAATTGAATTGTCATCATCAAACCATTTACAAATAAAAAAAAAAAAGATACGTCTATTCGATCTTCCAAGTAAAAGTTATACATAAGTTGAATAAAAACATGACTATTCAAAATATTATTAAACCTTTAAACACTACAGATTATTTCATCATTTTCATCTTAATCATCATTTCCTATATCTTTAACTTTTATTACAAACATTTTACTCGTCTCAATCCAATTCCTGGCCCTTTACCTTTACCATTCATTGGAAATCTTCATAATTTCGGCTATGATGTAGCAATATTCTATAAGCAATGTCAACAAAAATATGGTGATATTAGTGAAGCAATGCTTGAACGTAGATACATTATTCTTTCACGTCCAGAATATATTGAGAAATTTTTTGATCGTAGAATGTTTTTCTTGAGACCATATTCACAAGGTGCCGACGAAATTGGAATGTACGGATATGGTACCTTCTTCAATAATAATTATGAAAATTGGAAACACAATAATAAATTTTTTACGGATACATTTATATCACAGAAATTTATTGATAATGCCATAAAGACTACAAATGAACTTTATAAAGAGTTGAGTAATTATTGGCAGTCACTTGGCATTCAAAATTCTTTAAATAATAGTAATGATAATTGGACATTAGAAACGGATTTATCGCAATGGTCTACTGGATTTTCAAATGACATTATTTCAATAATAAGTACTGGAGAACGCACGTATTCAATTGCTTCATATTATAACACACAAAGTCTTATCAAATCCGAATATCCTAGTGCACTAGTTGAAAATGGGGATAAATTTGTCAAATCAATTGTAAAATATCTTGAAAGCCTTGTGCTCTTTGCATTCTTCAACCCATTCATAAGGCATTACATTCCAATAATCAATAACAAATCAAATATTTATTTAAAAAATCGTGATTACTTATTTGAAAATTTGGATAAAATTATCATGAAGAGAAGAAAAGAGATTGAAAAAATATCCGTAACAGAAACGAGAATCGATATGCTTTCTTCCTTAATCACCGCAAACACAAATGAGAATGGTTCAAATGGTGAAGTGTTAAAACCAATGTCTAATAAAGAGATCAGAGGTATTTTATTAGAAGTTTTCTTAGGTGGAACGGCTACTGTGAGTATTTCTCTATATTTAATGTATCTAGTTATTTACTTATATATTATAATGTTATTTGTGTTTACTATGTTTAGTCGGCAAATTTATTTTGCTTCATAACCTATTATATTTGTAAAAATCCACATGTAAAACAAAAAATGCTTTCAGAAATTGAACATGTTTTACCTAAATCTATGGATAAATCTTGTATATCATACAACGATCTCCAAAAACTAAGATATTGTGAAGCTATTATTAAAGAAGCTTGTCGTTTAATACCAGCAGTTCCTTTTACATACCGTACTATTACTAAGGAACATGAAATTGCTGGGTACAAATGGCCTCCTGGAACAAATTTTATTTTGAATTTTTTAGGAGTACAAGTTCACCCTGAATTTTGGCCTGATCCAGAAGTTTTCAATCCGGATAGGTTTTATAATGATGATCAAAATGATAAAAGATTAGGTGACAAATCTGCTTTAATGATGTTTGGTGGAGGCAAGAGAATATGTCCTGGAAGAATAATGGCAATGGCTGAGTTACTTTTATTAATGGTATTAGTATATGAGAATTATAATGTTGAATTGGTAAATATGCATGAACCATTGAAACTTTCTACTCAAATTAATACTCATTGTAAGGAGCTGAGAGTTAGAATTAGCCCTCGAACTTGATTTGTTAATTTAGTATGAAATGTTAAGCATATTTATATTATTATGTGCTTTAAAAATTATTTTATTATGAATTAGGTTCAGGTTTATTTTTTATTTGTTAAAACAGTTTTAATATATAAATAAAATTTGAAGTTATAACGTTTGTTAGTCGCTAATCATTTGGTTAACCGAAAGATAAAATTATTAAATAATGTGAAAACTGTGCAGCCATAATGAATAATTCGCCTTACTAAATTTGTAAGGTTAGCCATTTGACCAGACCAGGTCCGGCTTAATAATATCAAATTGGTTGGTTGATCTGAAACAGCTCTATTTCAATTTGATTTGTCTTTAAACATGTGACCATTAAATCTAACTAATGTTACCATTAGCTGTAGTTAGGTAATGGTCTTAAAAACTTATCAAAAAAATATCTATGTATCAACATAACGTACATTACATGTCTTCCACTACATTCAGATAATAATAATATAGCCCTATGCGTTGACGAAGTCACGCTAGGGTTATTATCGCGAGGATAACCTGATTTGTGGCTTATATGAAATTGAGGCTTATATGGAAAAGGTAATAGCATATGATCGTATGCAATGGATGTGATAGAGATTGTAGGTACGTTGCATGCAGCAGAGATTATAAAGATACATGTGAGAGAAATTGGGGAATCTTAGTGCTTTCTTACTTCGCTTGTCTTGTCACTTGTTCTCTTCGATGCCCGATAAGATTCTGGCTCCCATCCCTCCCGCCCTCTCTCTCATTCATTGCACCTAGCACCCTGCCTGTTGTCATGTGTAACGAGTCGAATGCGCCGCACCATAACGTGGGCTCGAACTCGCTATTTTATGTTGACGTTGCCATGTGTACTGAGTTGAATGCGCCGCACAATAGCGTTGGCTCGAACTCGCTGAAAAAATTTTTCTGATGTTGTATGTAACGAGTTGAGTGTGCCGTACTATAGGCATGGGCTTGGACTCGCTATGAAAAAAAAAAAAAAGATGCGCCACACCTTAGCGTTGGCGATTCTCAATTATGCTTCGTCACGTGACATATTCACGTGTACACATAGAGTTGTTTTGAGCATAGTATGTAATAGTAGAAGACACATAGTGTTGTTATGAGCACAGTATGTAATAGCAGAAGAGAAGTGATGAAGTGGAGCACTACTCCCATCATGTATCTTCATAATGTCTAATAAAGACAGTGTTTAATATGAAATCCGAGCGAGAATTATGTTCAAATATAATATTCTACTTAGAAAACCGCTTGTAAAATACAGTGATTAGCTATAAATTTAATTGCAAAATTGTTTTTTTTATGTATTCAGTTATAAAGTAACGGTAATTAGCTGTAAATTTAATTGCAAAATTGTTTTTTTTTTGTATTCGGTTATAAAGTTTATGTCTTTCGTCTATTTTCTTCATTTAAATTATTTAAGCATTCAATGCTGCTACTTTTAAATGAATAAATTAGCAGGATTTATTAAATGAAACGATTAACAATATATTATGTTACATCTAAAGTAACAATTTATCTAAGATACCTACTTTAGATGCAACAAACATTTATAATTATAAATTTTTAAATTTTTTTTGTTTTTTTTTTAAAAAAAATAATGGAATTATTTATTTCTTTTTTTTTTTATACTCTTTGCATGAAGTGACTCCAATTGACGTTCTTTTCTTTTTTAATCGGAATTATTAATTTTTTTTTAAATAAAGACAAATAATTATTTATTAATGGAAAAAATTTGTTAGTTCCATACTATTATAGGGCGGTACATAGCATGATCTTAAAAAATTAAATAAAGATATATGATATTTGTATCTTTATTGTATTAAATATTAAAATTTACTATGGGACTGTTATTTAAAATATAAGCAAAATATAAAGGAAAAATCTATAATTCATAATTCATAGTATAAGGCCACGCAAAGCTAATTTTTCGTTTTGCATAACATGGTGTTCCAAAATTTCAGTCGGTAGGTCAGATTTTTTTTTAATCTACTATAAATTAAATAAATTCATGCTCACATATAAGGCTACTCAAATTTATTTTTCGGCTTGCATAACTAAAATTGTAGTTTTTTTTTCGGATCTATTGAGTAATTCCTAACACCGGAGGAAAAAATTAAATGGCAAAAATGGAATAATTGGCACAATAGGAAAATTTTTTCTGGACCTAATACAAAATTTAATAAATCATCGACAATATATTTGAACAATTTTTTTTTTATGTAAAAAATAAGATATAGTTCGTACATCAAATTATATAAAGATTGATGTAATACTGTATTAAGTTTATCTACGCGACATAACGATATTTAAAATAATAAAAATATAATACAAAATTTAATTTAATACAAGATAATATAAAGTCTATCTATAATTCCAAAGAATTAAATTTCTTCAGTTAGCACCGAACAAATCGACGAGAGTTTGGGTGTTTTATCTTTTTATAAGTAAAACTAGCTTTAACTTAGAAAAAGAAATAAAACAAAACCAACTCTAAACAGAGACGAGTTTTTAACCTAATAAAGTTTAGAATTTGTAAGTAATCGAAGAGACCCTTGGGTGACACCTACTGTCAGCACTTGGTAGTGAGAGACTATGCCCTGAAAGCCATTCCAGGATTATCCCAACAATATATCCCAACGGCCTTCAAACCGTCTCCCCAGTCGAATCACGTGTATCCGCAGTGCTACTACCGCGTGGATCCAGGAACGCTTAGAGACGACGTGTTAATATATTAATGGGAGATCGTTACTTAGCTTTTAATAATAGCATGCAATCTGAGAAATATATAAATAGAAAGCAAAAAAATGTTTTTAAATAAAAAAAGAAGAGTATAAATAACATAAAAAAAAGAAAGTTTAATAAAAAAAATATATAAGCAAAAAAAAAAAATAGGCAATAAGGTAGAAGTTTATGTAAAAATGTGCGAGCAAAAAGTGTAAGTAGTTGAGCAAAGCAAAAAGAGTACTTATATATATTTCTTGATTTTTTTTGACACGTCTATTTGTTTTGATATACACGTGATTTCGATAAATTAAGAAAAATTACGTAATTGTGCATAGCGGGTAATACAAGAGGAAATAGCAAATTGGAGAGTGCAATTTTTGATTATTCCGGATCAGCCCGACGAAGAATCGACGCGTAAAAGAAAATAGCGAAAATATGCAAAACCAATGTTTAAATCGACCTTGGTGCACTAGTTAAAAATGACGGGAATGAAATTTTACATATAGTAAGCATCATACTAACCCTATTCCTAAATTTTTATTTCAGGCACTTAGTTTATTTACGCGCAAATAAGATGATCTACACTAATCAAACCGAAATAAAACAGTAAGAATAGCTGCGTATATTTGATGACGCGAAGGGCCAGTACGATCACGTGCGAATATAAAAATAATGTCATGTTATGACATGTTAATTTTCCGTTTTGCATAACATGGTGTTCCAAAATTGGGTCGTTTTTTTTTAATCTACTATAACATGTTCACATTTAAGGCCAAACAAAGTTAATTTATCGGTTTGTATAACATGGAATCAGAAAATTTTGATTTTTTTTCGGATCTATCGGGTAATTCCGGAAAATTAAGGTCATCTTTGGGTGACATCGGAGAAAACATTAAATGGCAAAAATGGAATATTTGGCACAAAAGGAATTTAAAATATATATATATGTTTTTTTTTTTGGAAAAATTGGGTCGGCGGGTCATGCAAAACGAAAAATTAACTTTGCGTCGCCTAGTGATGGGCAAATCCCGATTTTTTTAAAAAAATCCCGCGCGGGATTCGCGGGATCGCGTAGAGTTTCCGAATTTTTCACGATTAATAAGTATGTGTATATATATATATATCATCATTAGGAATGTAATTTCTCATTAAAATAATGAACATTTCTTATAAATCTTACTGCATTTAATTACAAATAAATGCTTATATAGATTTTGCCAACTTTTAAAACATTTGAATCTTATAATTATTAAATTTATCAATTCAGATTTATCTTAATTTTATTTAAAATATTATTATATAAACATATATTTAAAAATTATAATGATAGCAAACGAACAAATCATATAAGCGTATAAAAATTTATAAGTAATCAGGTGCATAACCAGGTATAAATGTGCTAAAATTCATAAAAGACTCATAAGAAAATAAACGGGCTTATAATTTCTGAACAAATAGTCACTTTTATACTCAATAATCATCGATAATAGATTCCCACTTTATTAATAATGAAAAATTTTAAAAAAATATAATTTACATCAAATACTAATTAGGAATTGGCCCACTTATGTTAAAGCAGGCCGGATAATTTGTTAATGCGGGCCAGATGATATGCTAATGCAGGCCGGACAATCTTATATTGAAAATCCCGTGCGGGAGGTTTTAAATCCCGCGCGTTGCCCATCACTAGCGTGGCCTAATAATATCAAGAACTCTTAAGGACAGACCAAGTTGATTATGTGTTTTACATTACCCCCCCCTCTCATAGTAAAAAAAATTTTGATAAATATACATAGGACTACGGGATATTTCGGAAAATTTTTATACAGTAACGGAACAATTCGAAAATTTTTTTAAAATTTTACTATGTGAACCACTCCCCCTCCTGGAAGGGAGTAGTGATGCCTGGCGAAACTATTTTTGCAATGACGAAAGGTTTCGTCATGGTTTCGTCTGACGAAACCTCTGGCGATTGACGAAACCTCTGACGATTGACGAAACCTCTGACGATTGACGAAACCACTGACGATTGACGAAACCCCTGACGATTGACGAAACCATGACGAAGACAAAAAATGGCTGTGCCAAAATTTTTAGATAAAAAAATTTTTTTTTTTTGAATTCTACGAATTTGTAGAATTTAATTAAAAAAAATTCATCGAATTGGCTTAGTGGTTGTCAAGATATCATCGCTCAAAGTCTGAAAATTTTGACGCAGCCTTTATTTTGATAGACGGTTTGAATTTTTTTAAAGCTTTGAGCAGCGATATCTCGTCAACCATAAAGTCAAATTTAGAGCTTTTTTTATTTATTTGAATTCTACAGATTCGTAAAATGCAAATAAACAAAAAAAGACCATCGAATTTGGCTTGGTGGTTGATCAAAATAAAGGCTGCGTCATAATTTTTTTAAACTTTGAGCACGATATCTTGATAATCACCAAATCAATTTTGATAAACTTTTTTTATTTAAATTCTACGAATCTGAAAATTCAAATAAAAAAGTTTATCGAATTTGGTGGTAAATGTTGAGATATCATCACTCAAATATAATAAATTTGCTATTTATTACCACTGGTAATCATTACCAGTGTTGCTATATCTCAAAAAAAAGTCTGAAAAAATTTTGATGCAGCCTTTATTTTGATTAGTCGGTTTGAGTATCTCGACAACCATCGAGCCAAATTCGGTATACTTTTTTTTATTTAAATTTTAAAAAAATTCAAAAATTTTGGGGATGAAAATTTTTTTAATTTTCTTAATCCCTTAATACGTCTTTATTTAACCATTTATAGTATAAATCGCGTTATATTTTGTTCCTGCCGAAATTTTATTATCGAACTAATTTTTTTATTACAATCACAAAATTCATCACGTGTCCTATTTTTCAAAACAGCTGTAAAAATTTCGCGTTGTTTTTTGTTTTTACATTTGTTTTGTTACACAAAATATTGTAATTCTATTGGTTCCGATGTACAATTTTGAGATCGGAAGTGATCTTCAGCCCAGAAATGGGTTGTGGACTAGGAAAACCCGCCTCTGAAGGGGGGTTTCCATTTTGAGAAAATAGCGATTATAGTTTGTGTTACCTAAATTTTACCCCTGAATTTTTTATTTATTTTTAGATATCAATTACTGAATAAACAATGTCATGTGATTATGAACCACTGATTAACCAATCTAATTTAATTGAGTCGGTTGTAAATCTATTTTTAGAACACGATCGTTAAAAAATTGGTTTACATTCAAGTTAAAAAATCACGATAATTTATTATATCAACATGGGGTAAAAAGTAACATACGTATAGATAAAAACCAGCACTTTCATTTGAATCAAAAATCTCAAAATTGTTGAAAAAGTGTCAAAGGCGGGTTTTCCTAGTCCACAACCCAAATTGCTTAGGTTTCGTCAATCGTCATAGGTTTCGTCAATCGTCATAGGTTTCGTCAATCGTCATAGGTTTCGTCAATCGCCATAGGTTTCGTCAATCGTCAATTCGTCATTTGGAAGTCACTTGACGAAATGGTTTCGTCAATCGTCAATGACGAAGGTTTCGTCACTCGTCAGGCATCATTAGAGGGGAGAGGGGGGTAATGTAAATGTAAAACACATAATCAACTTGATCTGGCCTAAAAGAACTAAAGATATATAAATTAAAACTAGTATAATAATGATATAAATAATTATTGCTATTGTCATTAAAAAACGTTATTGTATAAAAGTAGTAAAATAAATATTTTGTTATAAAAAAAGGGTTACCGTACGATTCCCTGAAAGTTATTTCCTCAATAGCCCATTTACCCGACATCATACAGGATAAGAATCTGTTAAAAATGTATAGCCGCAACTAATAAAATGCTAACTAATCCTAACCATATGTGATGTCGGGTAAGTGTCCTGTCGAGAAATAACTTTCACGTAATTAAGTGACACCAAAAAAAGGGTGTCAGGCAAAATCCCGACGAAAAAACCCAAAGATCAGAATCCTGAAAAGTTAGCCCGAATTAAGATTAGCGTTAGCTTAATTCCAGTCAATTTTTTTTCGAGATTTTGAACCAAACCCTACATCTATAATTTATTATTTATTTACATTGTGATGTAGCGTAAAACTGTAATGTTCAAAAATTATTGTCCTAGAAGTATATTATTGAAATAAATAAATTTCGTACATTTGTAAACATAAAGAATATTATAAAATTTTTGCTTGTTTAATAAATTTATACTCACCCAACTAATTAATAATTTAAATTTTTATTTAATGGATATTATAAAATTAATTTATTTTTATTAAAAGTTTTATTAACTTGGATTTTTTATTATATTACTTACATTCTAATAGTTCAATTTATGTATATAAAGAATTTTATAAATTATAAATTTAATTTATATTGATTAGAAATGTTTAATTAGTTTAGATTATTATTCGTTTTAATTTAACTTACCTCATTAAATTATAAAATAAAGTCTTTCAATTTATAAATGGGTTTTATAGTAATTTAATTGAGATTTCTAAGATTTCTCCGCTATATTCGTATTTCAATTTACAGCTGTTTTCAAAAAGGTTGAACGATCAGGGATCACCATATCATGGGAAATTCATGATATTTCCCAAATTTCCTTCTTTTTTTTTCACTCTCGCTTCTAACAGAGAAAGATTCTCACCAATTTCCCAATAGAAATAGTTTTTATAGTTCAATAAAATAATACTAATCTAAGTTAAAGGTAAATTTTAACAGGAGAACTAAGAAATTTTAATAAATTCCTAAAAACGGTGGTCATCTTGAGTCTTGCTTTATACAGTAAATCAACTATTGATCAATTAAAAATTATAGTGCTCTAACGCATCTCTTCAAGTAAAACTTTTACCGATTTAGAGTTGCTGAATGATTTTTTTTTTTAAATATATTCAGTCTTGATTGCATCGTGAACTAAGTGAAAATCTAAAAGAATCTTTTAGAGTTATTGAATAATTTCGTGTATACGCATATTTGTAATATCACATTTACATTTTTGTGTTTGCAAATCAACCATAATATAAACACTTTCGACAACTAAAGCAAGTCCCTCTTTTGTATATAAGTTTTGTATCTAACCATCAATATTAATGTACGATTATAAAAACAAAATAATATACATTGCAATAATTAGCGAAAATGGTAATGATTAGAAAAGGATATCACGCACTTATCAGTACGAAGTGCTTAATTGTTACATGGCTAATAATATAAAATTACAATGGACGTCAATAATTATCTAACTGCTAATTAAGCATTTCGCACTGATAAGTGCGTGATGCCCGTCTCTAATAATGATAAAAAAGTTAATTATTAAATTTCTGATTTCCCGATTCCCCATAACTTATGGGTATATGTCATAAAAACCACCTGTTCACACCTTTTTGAAAACACTATAATAGCATTATCTCCAAAGGTATACTAGAATTTGTAGCTAGTTTGTAGATTAATATTAAAATTGCTGTATTTTTTCTATTTGCTGAATTTAAGCGTTATTCGAACAACACTTTGCCAGTTAGCATATTGCTAGAAACAACGCTCTAAAATCAAATATAAAGGGAATCTTGGGAATTCTTAATTTTAGACTTTCAATTAGATTTATTCATAAAAGGTTTCAAAGTTTGTACTTTTTTGTGATAGGGATTTAATTTAATACGTAAGCTAGTTTTGTACTTTGCGAACTATAATCGATTGCTATATAATTAATTAGAAAGTTTTGTTTGATCATCGACAATTATAAGTATGAATTTTTAAGCTTGTGTTTTATACTTACCAGCTAAATAATTTAATTCATATATAATTAATAATTATTGTACTATTATAATTATAAATTACGTAATATTAAGTTTTTAATATAATATTAGTATGATAAGTTATAGTTATTGTATGGGTTGTAGAAAATAACTAAATTTGCACAGGTTAACCTGAGTCATATGGCCGAAAGCGGGTTAATCCACGCAAATTTAGTTATTTATAACAATCCCATATAATAACTATATTATTGTATGGGTCTGACGTAACAACCCGTGCGTCACCTTCACATCAATAAAAAGCCAGTTTTAATATTACTGTAAATAAAAAAAAAATCTATCTATATAAATTCTTTCGTGCAAAGTATCAAACAATTAAATCAAAATTCAGGCATAAACTTAATAAAGTAAAAAAATCACAATTTTTTTTTTTAAAAAAAAAGACTAAATCTAATCTAAATGCAAAACACAACTACGCATAGAAATTTTTGAAAATTCAATAACATAATCTCGTTCGGTGAAAATTATATAAAGAAAGTAAAACAAAATAACATATGACTCGGTATAATTAGAATTTAAAGAAACTTACAAACTAATGCAATTATTTGATTTCTATGTAATTGATTAAAAGCATTTTATTAGCTGTAAATTATTGTGGAGGCTGATGCTGAAAATGGATTATGCTGAAAATTTGGATCTCTATTTAAACCTATAATACCTACTAAAACCCACATATACTCTTTTATCAATAACCTAACCCTAACATAACTATAAAAAAAAAAAGACCACAAAAAAGGCCCTAAAAAATTTACAATTTTTATAATAAAATATGAAAAGTTTTCAGCATAATCCATTTTCAGCATCAGCCCCCCACAATTATTAAAATTTTAGATTTGTAAATTAATTATACTTACACACTAATAATTTGATTCGTACATAATTGATTAAAGATATTTTATAAATTGTAAAATTTTTACTTTATAAATTAATATTATATATTCCGGCTAATAATAATTAAAAGATATTTTTAATTAAAAGTTATTATTTGTAAAATTTATAAACTACAGGCTGATAATTTAATTTGTATATACAGTAAATAATAAAGATATTTTATTTAATTTCAAATTGCTATACTATATTTTGATATTTACAAGCTTGCAATTTAATTTAAATAAATTTTAAGGTTTCTAATTTATATAAAAATTTAGACTTACAAGCTAATAATTTAATTTATCATTAATTAAAATATTTATTGATTATAAGCTTTTATTATTATAAAGTTTTAAATTATAAATAATTTTATACAGTACCTACACCTAATAATTTAATTGTAATTAATTAAAGACAATGTATAAATTAATTATACTTACCGACTAATTATTTATTATACAGTTAATTATAATAATAACAATTTATATTTTACCAACAAAAATTTAAGATATGATATATGTAATTAATTATAATATTTTTACTTAATTATAAATATTAATATATTAAATTAATTTTATACTCGCCATCTTATAATTTATTTATATAGAACCAATTTAAAAAGTTTTTTTTTCACTCTAAATTAGGCCAAGCAAAATCAATTAATAGATTTTCATAAACGGCCGGGTCAAAGCTTGGAAATTTCTAAAAACATTTTTTTGTAGCCTAATTTAAAAAATAGCCGATATAGACCGGGTATCTTTAAATATTTCATGTTATGAAGATCAAATAACTAAATTTATATGGCCTTATTGTAAGTTTTTAATGAAAAGTTATAAATAATTTATTAGAAATGTTATTTTTAATATAAAGGTTTATATTATAAATGAATGAAATACTCACAAGCTAATAAACGATTTATCTATTACCGACAAAAAAAGTTTATTTAATTCTAATTATTATAAATTTTTAGATTGTAATGCTAACCAGGTAATAATTTTAATTTATAAATAATTGGTTAGAGAACTTAAATCCGATCATTAAAAGTTTACAATTTATGAATTAATTTTATACTTACCTAATAATTTAATTTATAGATTGATAATTAAAATTTAATCTAGCTACAAATTACTAACATAGGTTTTTTAAATAATAGATTAATTTTATACACCAACTAATAGTTTAGTTTGTATATAAATTTATTAGAAAAGATTATATACCGGTAATTATCAATTATTATAATGCTTTGATAATAAATCAATTTTATACTCATGAGCTGTAATTTAATTTATAAAATCAATTAGAGAGCTTTATTTGGAATCAGATTATTATAATTTTTAATTTTATACACACTTCCTAATAGTTTATTTATATAGCATATATTTAATTTAATTATAAATTATTATATTGTCAGTTTAAACTACGCCATATGATGTCCAACTAGTGGGATTAAAAAAAATTTGTCAGTGAATTTTATACTTACCAACTGATTATTTAAATATATATGATTAATTAGAGAGGTTTATTTACTATTAGAATATTATCCCTTAAACCGTAAACTTTTGCAGCAAATTTGCCTGCAAAAATCACCTTTTAGAATCAGTCGGATATCGAAATTTCCTTTGCTATTATCAGTAGAAATTTCAATCCGACAGACATAAATTGGTACATCCAGCATCATCTTGTGATTTGACTTTTACAGGGGTTATTTACCAAACTAAAGCGTAAACAAAGGCAATGCACCATTAAAAATGGGTAAAAGTGGTATCAGCTAAAAGCTCTATGTAGGTAGTATGCCCAATATTATGATTTATGAAAAGTTGTATTAGCAAAAACAATTTTGATCAAAAATTTGCAGGCAAATATGCCTGTAAAACGGTGTAAGGGATAAGTTTTCAAATTTATAAATAACTTTTACGCTCACTACCTAACAATTTTAGTATATAAGTTATAATTAATTAGAGAATTTTATTTAATTATAGTTTTCAATTCATAATTTGATTTATATTCACCAGCTAATGATTTAATTTTTATACAATTTATTACTGTATTAGAAAGTTTTATTCTATTATAAACTAATTTCCTACTTACGGAGATCTTATCGTTTTGTTCATATTCTTAATAAGCATAGTAAGGATGGGACTGATAAAAATTGCAGTAAAAGCTAAAATGATTATAATTATTAATTCGTGATCCGCATAAGAACCAGTGAAATTAATTAGTAAATCGCGGAGAAAATTTTGCAGATCATTTATAAAAGGAGTAAAAGTAACAAATCTTTGGTCTTAATACAACTATACTAAATTTAATCCTTGTTAGATTGAAACGTAGCACAATCGATTACGTTAATCTCAAAGATCAATTTGTAGTATTTTTTTTTTCTTTGAACGATTTAATTTTAAAAACTTTATATTGGGGAAACGTCAGATTCCGCCCCCCAAAATTTATAATTTTCTACAATTTAAGCTTATACATGCATAAACTTCTATTAGTAATTACTTTTGAAAAATCATTTCTGCCGTTTTTTGCTTATGTTGTGCTGCATATCTTGCTATCCAGTTTTGAATAGTTGACACCTTTGGAATATCGCTTTCCTCCAAACTGCCTTCCTTTGCTAATTCCATTAATGCCTTTTGCATTTCTTCTGCGCTATATCTTTCGCTTTTATTAGCGTTTCCAGCTAAAAAGTAACCTTCCAAATAAGCCATTACATGCTTACTTATTCTTTTACCTGCACCTTTTTTTCCGAATTTTTGATTTTCCTTTAACGCCCAACCCAATGTAAGTGGAAATTCACCATATATACTTTTTATGTTATATACAATTATTAGTCAACATACAGTATAAGAAATTATAATAATATATGAAGTTTTAATATTACTTTTCTTTACTTTTTAGTTGATCAATCGTCGGACGTTGAGAAGAAGTACCTAAATATAGATCAGATAGCAATATAATTTTGTATAAAAATAGTAATAAAAAGTAGTACGCTACCTGATTTATATGGCAATGGGACAAACCACGGGGACTTGGGAATTGAATGTTGGGAAACTTGGGGCTTTGGCTTTTGTATTTCTTTTTTTTTTTTAGCTTTTCTAACTTTGCAGGCGAGAAATTGTTCCATTTACCAATATTAGGCATTGCGCGCGCCTGAATATATCCTGCATAATCACCATCACACGGCCACTCCCACGAGAACCAGTTTGAGTTACCGGGTAAAGTGTTGATTCATTTTTTATCTGAAACTAATAAAAAGTATCAAACATCTTGCCATTTTATATGCTTATATTATTTATCTTACCTTTGGCGCGTTCTGGCTCTAAATGAGCTACTGCTGTTCCACGGATTCCTTCAATAGCCATTTCAATGTCTGATCCTTGTGCAATATCAAATCCTAAACGAACACGACGGTTGATTGCATGTGAAATCTAAAAATATCTAAATAGTTAAAATACAGATTAAATTTATCAAAAAAAAAAAATAGTAAGTTAAACCTGTGCATGATGAGAATTAATTGTCGTTTTAGCCTCTCCTGCTTCCAGAAAAGTCCATTTTCTAACATGAATGTTATACCATTCTTTCCATCTTCCCATGATTATCATTAGATCTGCGTTATGATAGTGAGGCCCGTTATCTGATAAAAATGTAATCCATTCTGGCTGAGGATCAAGATTAGTTATTGCAGCATGCAACGAAGAAGCTGTGAACCAAGCATCTTGACGAGAATCTGTTGACCAATGATCGAAAGCACGAGCTTGCAAATTATTGTTATTAGGCAGGCGAGTATATATTAATACTGAATGCAATGACCACCCTTTTTTTCCAAAGAAATCTTGTTTTGTTTCACGTGCGCTTTTAGGTAAAATTTTCATTTTGTAGTCCACGATAATAACGGCACCTTTTTCATCAAGCTTACCCAATTGGGCATATAATTGTGCATTTAAATACACCTTCCTAGTTTGATGTGCCAAATAATATAATAAATATTCTTGTAATTCTTTTAATTCTATATGGAGATCAGATGGTATGTGTTCTTGAATTTGCCTAAATAGATTAAAAAAAGCTCCACAGTGATTACAGGTTAGATCGTGGGGTTCTAAGCAAGTTCCAAAAGCATAAAGCATACAATGATTAATACAGGTATCGTGTTTTGTATAACCAGAAAAATCAACTTTTAACTCGTTTTCATAATCTTTTTTTAAATATCTTTGCAGGTTACTACATTCGGTTAACAATCGCTCCTTATCGTTTTCAATTTTATCAGTTAGTTTAATGAAAGGTAATAAAATTCAAAGTTGACACCAACTAGCATATCTCGAATGCTGTTTGAGGCTCTCATGTGATTTCGCAAACATGCATGTCCGCGAAATCACTTGATAAATTGAATGGCATGTCAAATAGCATTCGATATGTTGAATCTTTGTAATTTTAATAATATGCAAGTTTACCTGATAATCCAAGTCTGCATGGTATTGTATTAATTTATGAAATTCATCAAACGTTTCATACCCATACATATTACAGATTGAGCAAAGACCACCTAAGTCTTCCTTATATATATATTGGCCACCTTCTAAATATTTGTAAAACGTTGTTCTTTTAGCACCATCCGGGTATTCTTCACAAAATCGTTCCCACAATGCCTCTTTACTATCTTTTAAATAGTGTACAGGTAATCCAGTAGCACTATCTGTCTTATAAGAACTCATAACGACATTTGCTTTATTTTGAAAAAAAAACTCAATCTGTTCTTTTTTTTCAGGTGCTAACTTTTCTCGAGTAAGTTTAGGCTTTTCTAATTGGATACCTCCTGGACCATTAAGGTGTGCATAATGCCATGCCTCGGTAATTAAATAATTTGAAACCTTAGATAAATAATTCGGTTACTTAAATTTTTGTTCAAGTATTTATTATGAGTGTTGCCAAGAGAAAATGGCCGTTTGGACTTTCAATTATATTTTTACTGGACATGTTCCTTCTGAATTAGATAAATTGTGTCCGGTACAAAATATAATTGAAGGTCCGAACGGCTATTTTCCTTGGCAATACTTATATTAATATGACTTTCCAAATACTAACAGGTAATTTTTCTTTGATTATATCATAGGGAGTTTATCAGCAATTATAGATAGTATTCTTCTTTTCTTCTTTTTCCATCAGTTCCACGAATATTACAATCTAAGGCATGGTGAAATGCATTCCAAAATTGGTTCTCGATATTTTCATTACTCTCTGGAATAGTTCGAAGGCATCCACATTCGTATAGCTGCTTTAACATGGCTTGATCTTTTGCTGAATCTTTCGAATGAGTCCAAAATTCAAACTATATATACGTGAGTTAGAATTATGCATATATATCTATACCATGTTCTCCAGGTTCTAATATGATTTTTTAAAAACCATTTTCCTGAAAGAACATAATTCCGATTTTATCGGAATTATGTTCTTTCTGGAAAATGGCTTTCAAGCGCCTGAGTTATAATTATACCCCAGAAGGTACGTTATACGAATACCGGTATGATGTTTTTTCCGATGTCTAAGTAGGGTAATATCATACATGGACTCCTGAATTCTTTGTTTTTCGAACGTTTTCAAAGTATAGCTTACAAGGAAATATGTATATAGGAGAAACAGGTATATTTGTTTATTATTATTACTTTTTAAGGTTTACCGCAGAATCATTTCCAAAAGGTGTTATATTAGTACAACCCGTATGTCGTAATAAGGTCTTCCATGCGCGCAATTCGCGATCTTTAATGATATAACCTGGTGGGTATATTTTTTTTAGCTGAGTTGTTAGTTCAATAATATTACTTTCTTGATTTTGCCAGCTAATAAAAAAATTTCTCCATTCTATAGACGCAACTAGGGATGGACACGGTCCGGTCATGACCGGTCATGACCGGTCAATGACCGTGACCGATATTAGCCGGTCAGAGCGGTTTGACCGACCGGTCAAGATTATGACCGATGCCAAATTCTTAATATTCTGGCTAATGAATGAATAATTATTGCTTAAAATTCATATCGGTGTATCTGTATCATCTGATAAATAGAAAAATCAACCCGCCTCTCAAAAGTTTTCAGATCATGTGACTTTGCATGGTTATTGATGGGCGATATGTTTCGTTTTTAAATAAAACTTTTTTATGATATAAGTGAACAATAATGAAAATCTGATAGAACAATAATGAGTATATAAATTAATGTATATCATATGATCTGAAAATTTTTTAGGCAGTGAACCCGGTTGAGAAATATCTTGTTCATAATTCCTGCCAAATTTGCAGATCATTTGGCCAGAATTATGACAAAACAATTTTAATTCCGGTCAAATGATCTGCAATTTTGACAGAATTGTATGCGATGGGTTTCTTTTGGGTAACAGAATATTGCAAATAAGGGGACGTCTAAAACGGAGAGAAACCATATTTAATAAGTTCTGAATTAAGTTTATGGTTAGGGTCGTCCTATATTAGGATTAGATTAGGTCTTAGGTAGATATATATAAGCAAAATTGCTTCCAGACTGCCGTTTTTTTCAGGTTTTTTCGTTTTGCTTCTCCGGTGATCATCAAAATTCTATATTCTGATTGGCGGCTGATCACATGATTTGCCTCCGCTTTAGACATAAACAAATCGTTAATAATTCTGGTCAAATTTGCAGATCATTTGGCCAGATCTAGAACAAAACAAATGATCTGCAAATTTAACCAACGAGCAGTTTTATTGATCATGTAATGAATATCGCCGTTTTTGTTTCTCTTTCGGCAGTCTGTGCAGTGTACCATCCCCACTTGTCACTTATTTAGATATTTGATTGAATAACTGGGTAAATAATTTATCGGCTATAACCGGTCATTAACCGTATGAATGACCGCGGTCAACCGGTCATAAGCGGTTAACCGATCATGACCGACCGATGACTGACCGTGACCGACCGTGTCCATCCCTAGACGCAACGATAAACTTTTTTAAATGATAATTAAAAAGTTTGTTCATAATCAGCTCATTTTGCCAATCTTCTACTGTACATGTGAGTGTTTGTTCTTTATTAATTTCTGATTTTGTTTGTTCGTGTTCAAGTCCAAATAGCGTGTTTCCTGTAAATTGTGTTAATATACCAATTCGATTCCAAACTGTATTAGGGTCAGTATCACGAAAAGCATACGCTTCTTGAGAATTTTGATATACTTTAACGATTGCTTCTTTATTACTAAATTCCTGAAAAAATAATGCTCGAGTTTTGCGAAAGTTATGCACAAAAGAGCTTTGGTATCCTTTTCCAGCATATTTCCAATTAGGATTGTTCGATTTACCAATTCCAAAAATAGTCAAATTTATATTAGTCCCAATTTTAAAAGAATAAGGATGAAAATGAATATCAGTAAGTAATATTTTACATATTTCTGGATTGTCAAATCCCATAACTTGAAGACCGTCTAATCTAGTTTTTGCAGAAAAAGCTTGTTGATATGTAGAGGTAACTGCTTCCGATGAACTTTTACATACGTTACTTTGCAATGCTTCGGATTGACATAAATACCCGGGCTCAAAGCCATTTTGAACTACTGTAACTATAAAATCACGCTGATTTATTGTAGTTAGAGTTTTCATACCGAGACGAACTGGATATAGGTGCGTATATGTTGCATCATTATTGGTTGGACGAGAAATCCACCAATCTTTAGTATGCGGCCCAAAATGTAAATTTTGTATGATTTCGCCCCGTGATATAAGCGTAACTTTATATTTTGACATACTATTAAGTTAACCAGAACACGTTCAAAAAAATAAATTTACAACTGATTTGAGTTTATTAAAAAACTTTAAGTGAGCAATGTGATTATGAACTATTTTTTAATTGTTTGATTAAGTCCTTTTTGATATTACAACTTGGTTATTTTATTAGACTTTGATAACAATAAGTTTTGTTTTACAAAAAATAAAAATATAAGAAATTCATTATTTATAAATGATCAAATATTACCCCAGATTTTTATAACTTCATTCACTGGTTATTTTTTTTTTTTGTAATGTCCATGGGCGTTATCTCAAGACAAATTTTCAAGAAATAATACCCATGCGCGTTACTTTGAAAACTCTTAAAATAGTCTTAAAACAAAGCTCATTCGTATGCACGTAAACAAATTCTACAAGCTTTGATAGAATTAAATACCCATTGTATAAAATATACTTCACATGGGAGTATTCGAAATAGCATGCATGCGGTGCTTATCTAATATAAATAAAGAACTTGCAGAAGCTCTTAAGCATCGATTGTATAGATATCATAATTTAATATGTACAATAAAACCACGAGATAATACATACCGATACGCGTTATTTAGAGTATCTGCGCAGTATTCTGAGTACGCCCATGACTTTATTTTAATAAAACCTGTTGATATTATAGATGTGAAGACGCCTCATAGACAAACCGTGCATACTATTCTTAAAGTTGAAATAATGCGTATGATTGTTTCACGGTTTTATAGTAGGATAGTATGCTTTCCTTGATATTATTCAAACGAAAATTATTAAATTACCTTCCGTACTATTTAGGCATTAGTGTATAAAAAGAAAATAATACAAGTACGTTAAAAAATTTTTCTTTTTGTATATTGGGAATGAGCAGATTCGAAATAAGGCTAAAATTATATATGTAACTTATCTCCAACTTTTATTATTGCAGATCACTGGTTCTTACGCGGATCACGAATTAAATCAACTTTCGATAACACTTTGACGGAAGGAATATTAATTAATTAGAATACGAAAGAAAAAAGAATGTTCATAATTTATACATTTATTAATGTATATGTAGTGATAATTATAAAACAATCACCTATAATATTTCATAAAATGAGTAACAAAATCAGACAGATTTCAGGGGCTAACCTTTTTTTTGATGTTAATGCATATTATTCATGAGATTGACAAAGTGAAACCTGATATAAATTTTGATTAAACCTGTTGTGCAAATCACATCGCATGATTATGCGTAGCATACTGTGTAAAGCCACTCTAATGTATTGAGTTTATATAATTATTTTTGGCTTTGTGTACTTTAACGTTTTTGATTAAGTGTGAGAAAAACTTGACGATATTTAAATTTGTAATCATTACGAAATTTAGATTAATGTCATGTAAAACATGATTTATATAATTCTTATAGAATAAAACCTGTTTTAAGTGCAACAGGCATCAAAAACGTAACTTTTGTGGGTACTTAGCCCCGATATTAAAATCATGTGACAAATTCGTAAAAACATGAAAAAGTAATGCAAGGTCCTTTCCGTAAGTGTATCATGCCAAATAACTTTCTGTTCATTTCCCCGAAAGTTATGACACAGTTTGTGTTAATTGCAGGTATATATGTTGTCAGCCCTATAAGAAAAGTGGTACGGGTGGTGGTACGGGTTGGTGTCGGGAATGCTAGAAATGGCACGGATCTTGTGGCACGTGCAGGTGCGTTTTACGGAATGGCACGGACATTGCGGCAAAGGGTGGCACGTAATATCACGTCATATGAAATGGCACGTTCAGATGACACGTATGTGTACGTTACACACGTGTTGGCTCGTTTCGTGGAGAGCGAAAGATCAGTAAAGGATTTTTTTTAAAAAACAGACGATATCTCATGATTTCACTAATGAAGCTTCCCTGTGTGTCTTAACAAAAAAAATTCCTTACAAAATTTTGCTTCATATGCAGTTAGCTTGTTCATCTTATGTGATTACTTATGTAAATTTATGTTTTCATAGTTAATCCACATCGTTATCGCGGTGGTACGTGAATTTACGTTCATTACCCGTGCCAAATCCCGTGCCGATTCGACTAGTAAACTGCTGCAAAACCCGTGCCATTTACGGACCAATTGGCACGGGCACACGGTCCCACACGGTCCACTAAATCCGAACCAACCCGGGCCATACCCGTACAAATCCGGACCTTGACCCGTGCCTATCCGATTCCATCCCGTGCCTATACGGTACATTTTTCTTATAGGGCAGTAAATTGCCACTTAAGTGATGTCGAGTAGGATATGACTGTCGGGAAATGATATATATCACTCGGTATGATCGGCAAATTAATATCTATCCTGCCCGGATAACAAGGAATTATTATGTGTTTAGGGTGTTTATATTCCTTATGTCATCTTACAGGCAAATTTGTATTACTAATTTAAATAATGCATTAAGAATATCGTTATCGTGGTGAAATTAATTTCACAAGCATCTATAGTTATCATTCTACGTTTTTAGTTGCTGAGTTTGTCACTTAACTGCAAAAATTTGAAAGCCGTTGATTATTAATTCTAGTGTTATCTATATTTAAATTTTATATTAAAATATCAATTTCATTATGAATTTTTTAAGCATTATACATATAATGAAATGTAGTTATTACCGAAATTTTTAAGCCAAGTCAACCAAATAATTAGTTTTTTAAATAACTAAAGCCATTTTTGAAGCTTAAACTGAGCCAAAAAACATTAAGGTCCAGTATTATTAGAGACTGGAACAGATTGTATTACCACAAAGTGCTGTCTGATGTATCAGGTATACATTTTTAATTCAACTTCGCAAGCATTCAATTTTTAATTTATATCGGATTTACATTGTGAAGTATTGTAAATATCAGATATAGGATCTTATCGGATTTATATCTGGTATCAGATTTTCGTCTTAAATTCAGAATCGGAATTTTTATTTCGGAGCAGTGTATTAAATCCGATATATTACGGAATCAAAAAACAATTTCGTCCGAAATATTATGAGAAAAACTCGAGCACGTGAATTAAGGTGGTTACGTATCTCGAAAATACATGATCCTGAGTTTGCTCTAAATTACAGTGCGTACTGTATTAAGCCACATATGTATTTTCTAAAATGATATACGTCGGAGTGCATCGGAATCGTGGTCGGCTGCTAATGAAATCATATCCATTCATTAAGTAAAAAATGCCCAGCTGATAATTTGCCAATAGAAGCTGCTAACAACTTGGGCTAAACGCCGACCCGGATCCGACGCATCCCACCCGGAATTTTGGGTACCCTCCTGTAAAATTCAATTAAATGGGGCGTCGTCAATCAAAACGATACATAGTGAGATCTGACAAATTGTTACACGGAAATAATAAAAAATTATATTGCTTAATCGTAACATGTTCTTTGTAACAACTAATAAAAATATGTTAGATTCAATGTAAATAAAAATATGTTAGATTCAATGTAAACTTTAGATAATCTCAAATAAGTATTAAGTTTATTAGTAATTAATATAAGTGATATATACCCATGTCACAATTAAGCATTATTTGTGTAACAATTTGTCAGATCTCACTATGTATCGTTTTGATTGACGACGCCCCAAATTATAAATATTTACAATTTCATTTCATTTCGGTCCGTAACATTCATTAATTCAAGTATTTAATATAAAATTAGTTACTTTTTAATTCACTTTATTTGTAATAAGATAGCTGCGCGACGTTGTCACATAAAACCAGGAACGGAAGATGTGAGTGGATCGGGCAAGCTAGGATGCAGTCAAAGTTTTTGCCTAATATAAATTTATTGTATAACTTATGATAATTGGTTAGTTAGCCCAGGTTTAGTAATGCAGGCTAATCTGATCTATTGGTCAGACAGATGGGTAAGATCGAATTTTTTGAGTATTTTAAATTTAATCAATATTCCTAACAAAGTTGATTATAAATTATTATTGTGTATGTGGATAAAGTTAAAAGGTTCAAAAGATGTGATGTAGTAAGTAAATATGATAGGCAGGCAAAAGTTGGGATAATAGAATGGGAAAGCGAACATCATAAGGAAAACTAATGAATATAATGAATAGGTAGGTTAATAGATGGTGGTAGTAGGAAGCGAATGTAATGGATGGCTAGACAAGAATAACTGGGTTAACAGATGAGTAAGAAAATGTATAATCACAGTATGTTAATAAGTTGAGATAGTTTGCATTAGGAATAATATAATTTTTATATAAAAATTCTGTTGGAGAAAATTAATTATTATAAAGAAACAGGTAAATGTAGTGAATAATTTATACATATAGACTTAAATTATCAATCGATTATTATATTTTAAAGTTATATAATAACTGTATATTTAAGCGAATAAATAATTAATTTACATTTTAGTATAATTATTATTTATCAATTAAGTTATAGTTTCTTACGCGTAAAATTCTCTAATAGAATGGTTGGCCCCGGTCAACTGCCTCGATCGACTGGCCCGACTCGTTATTTACATTTTTCATTGTGTTTATAACAATAGGTAGGTTAGTAATAAAGCAACTCGTTTAATTGTTGACTGTATGTTTTAAAAATATATTCTTCGAATTATTAGCCTAAAGAAGCTAAAATAGATGAATAGAGATAGACAAATTTTACGAAATTTGAAAATTTAAAAAACTCATGTTAAAGTTAATCGCAACGACGATTGAAATTTGATTAATGAAGCATAATAAATCGGTAAGATGCATTGCGATTAACAAGTAATCGTTCTACATGAAGGTATAAATTAATTAGCGAGCTACTGAATAAATTCAAGATTAGGTAATATTTTGACGTGCTTACTAAAATTTATTTGGCGAAACATGAAGTCACATGTGGATGTATTGAATTATGATAATCCAAAAAGGGCTTTCGTTCGGTCATTTTGATTACTTTGGAACGACGTATATGGCTGAAGATAAGTGCGGAGTAAAAAATGGTATGCATTTTGAGATGTGCTGATTGTTCTGTAAAAATAAACGGGCAAAGTGAAATATTAAACACGTACTGAGTAATAAAAGAGAAAATAAAGAAATATGTTTAATAAAGATAAAAAGATTCTGTGAGAGAAAAACGGGTTAGCATAGAATTTTCAAAAAAGGATGACGTTAATGATGCAATGATCACGTGATATCAATGTAAAAGTTGGCGCAATAAAACTGTATCAATTATCTGGCCAATTTTTTTAGAAAAGCTGTTCTTTGTGAGCATTCTACAATACGTGAAAGTTCTGCACAGAGTGCAGAAGATTGTCGCATAATATAAATATTCGAATAACAATTTCCTTTTTGGATAAACGGGCAATGTGGCTGCTCATGAAGATACACCAAGCATCTAACCGACAAATCAGAAATCGTAAATGCAAATTTAGAAATAACCCGAAATCATGCATTAATCAGTAGACTTACTCGTTATTTTTAAATCATATTAGTAAATTATATCATATATATATAGAGTGAGTAAAAGCACATATACAGGAAATCCAAATCAAGTGAATACAAAATTAACGTTATTTAAATAACAAAAAGAAAAATCGGCGCACCAGTATAAAATAGAAAAACTTTTACTCGACATAATACACAAATAGATGATCCAGACGGAGCCAAGCAAATACGGGGCAAAATTTGACATATAAAACAAACCTAAACGCCATACAATAACAATGTAACCCAGCCATTTACTGGCATTTTAAACTCATACAAAAATACAGAAAACACTGGAATGATCATCCAATCAGATGCCTAGAATCCGAAGCAATTTGAAGTTAATTTTGTTTAGTGTTAGCTTACATGAATTTTATCAAATTAAACAAATAGATGTGAAAATTGGTCTGTATAATGGTCAGCGTTATATTTGGGATTTTCAGGCATCATATTTTATTTTATATATATATATTTTTGTTTCTATCCTTCCTCCATGTAAATACAAAACAAAAAATAACCCTAAGCAAAATTTTAACTTCAAACGGTCTAATTTTATGAGTATAAAGAAATTTTAATAATTCTAAATATTTAAAAATAAGTTATGAATTGAATTCATTAATTTACGATAAATTTTAACTTCAAACGGTCTAATTTTATGAGTATAAAGAAATTTTAATAATTCTAAATATTTAAAAATAAGTTATGAATTGAATTCATTAATTTACGATACTTAAACGAGTATAAAAAATAATTTATTCATCTAAATGCGTTTACTAATCAATAATAACGCAATTATTTTCTTAAAGTTAAATTTAACATAACAAAAACATTTACATATGTACATACGTACGTACTTCCTTACTTTCAACCTTATTTGAATGAGATAGGTGACACGTAAGCGCCACCTATAGAGCTAATAATTTGAAATTTTCCATCATTGTTTACATACGTAGAACGTATGTAACAAATCTGGATAATCTTGGAATTGCAGAAATTTAAATCTGCATAAGAAATTAACAAAACATGCCGGCAAGGTAATTTTACCTATACACCTGACCTTCTCCTTACTCTAATGCTAAACTAGTCCTAATCTTTATTTAAATTAAACTTCGAAAAATTATCCCTCATGAAAATAATTAGTTGCGAATTTATGGAGGCGTTCATTTAGGGGATTGTCTAGGGAATCGCCTGAAACAATATGTAAGGTTACATAACCTCTATAGATTTTAATATAGTTAATCGTAATAGAATACTTAGTGCCAAGGGGTTAATAGATTATACCGTTTCTAATATCTAGCTCAAACGTTCACTACGTTTTATAGCCTCGCTTGGCACTTATTTTTATTAACACTTAAACACTTTAAGAATGCTTAGTCCACTTTGAACCTTTATTCGATATTCCAAAAGACTAACGTTGTTTTACATTTTCTCTTATTTATACCCCTTCGTTAGTAATTACGCTCCATGGCCATCGAGCTGTTAGGCCACGCAAAGTTGATTTTCGTTTTGCATTACCCGCCGACCCATTTTTTCAATTTTCAATTTTTTTTTTTTTTTTTTTTATTTAGATCCCAATTGTGCCAATGGTTCGATTTTTGATTTATTTTTTTCTGCTATTCTCATCCGATGTCATCCGAAGGAGCCTTTAATTCCCGTAATCCCTATAACAAATTGCAGCACGGAATGATACTGCAATACACGAAAAAGTTTGGATATGGAACCACACGGATCTGCACGTAAATCTATACGAGACAATATATGGGAAAACACGTTTACAGCACGTAATAAGGCACAGATTCCGTGCAACGGTGCACGTACTAACGTGCAATTTTATGTGTTTTCTCGTGCATTGTCTCGTGTATATTTACGTGCAGGTAACATATAATAGCATATAACCATACATATATACATAATAACATATATCGTATATGCATATTTTATTAACTAAATTTTATAATTTTATTAACTAAATTTTTTAAGTTTTATTAACTAAATTTTGTATTTTATAATTAACTTTAATTATTTTATTAATTAAATTTTATAATACAAATACTTTAATTTAATAATTTACATGCCGAATAAGAAAATACTTCTAATTAATAAAACTACCAACTTTAAAAATAATCCAGCAACTAATAATATTGAAAAAAAACAAAGTATTAGTACCAAAATGAAAGGTTTAAAAAAAAAATTCGAAATGACTACTCTAGAAATAACTCCAATAGGGACAACTCCGATTGTGGCAACTCCAATGGCAATAACTCAAGTGAGATACTAAATGTAATAATATACAGAAAGTAATAAAAAATAAAAGAAAAATAATAGTAAAAAAAAATAAAGCTGCGATACCACCAAAAATGATAAAAAAAACATACATCAAAAATGATAGTGATTCCAAAAGAGCAACTTCCAAGGCAATAACTCTAAAGGATGGTTTAAAAACAATACCAATAACTAAAAAAATTATATAAAAATTTATGAGTTGTAAAAAAAAAATTTATAAAAAAATAAAGAAAACAATAAAAATTATAAGAGTAAACAAAAAAAAAACAAATATTTATTTGCTTACAAATCAAGTGCGCGTCAATGCACGGAAATTATTATTGTCAAGTGCAAAAAAAAAACAAAAAGAAACAACAAAATGAATGTTGTTGTGCGCGTCAATGCACGGAATTTATAATCATTAAGAATCATAACGATCATCACGTTAATGCACGGAATTATGATCGTTAAGGATCTTAATGATAATCAAGTTAGTACATGAAATTATGATCGTTAAGGATCTTAACAATTGTGACAATTGTGATATCATGCACAAAAATTATGATCGTTAAGAATCTTAACGATTGTGACGATCATGATATTAATGCACTGAAATTATGATCGTTAAGGAGTCTTAACGATTGTTATGATCATGACATCATGTACAGAAATGATCGTTAAATTGATCGTTAAGGAATCTAACGATTGTGATGATCGTGACGTCAGTGCACTGAAATTTTGATCGTTAAGAATCTTAACGATTGTGCACGTCAGAGCACGAAAATTATAATTATGATCATTAAGAATCTTAACGATTGTGCACGTCAGTGCACGAAAATTATGATCGTTAAGAATCTTAACGATTTTGCACGTCAGTGCACGAAAATTATGATCGTTAAGAATCTTAACGATTAGCACGTTAGTGCACGGAAATTATGTGATCATTAAGATTAACACACGTCAATATATGGATATAATACTATGCACGATAGTGCACAGATTTCAATTTTTCGTGTGATAACGTGAATTAAATTTTTTGGACGATCAGTTTCCGTGCAGTTTCCGTGCAGTGATTATGAAACCCGTGCTTACCCGCATATAATTTCGTATTTATACATACATCTTCGTGTATCGAGTTTTCATAGGGAATTGTCCGATAGGACTGACAGAAAAAATATGATTGCCAACCTAATTTTTTGATTCCTTGTTGTGCAAAATGAAAAATTAACCTTGCATAACCTTAGATGTGAACTGTCACGAGCAGAGACACGGAAAAATTCATATATATATAGATATGAATAAACCGGAATTTTTAGCACAAAACGGTATAAAATGGAATTTCTGACAGTAACGAATTTTTGGGAAAAATTAAGAGCAGTGTATGTTTAAATTGGGCCAGGTAATATAATTAGGACATCGGAAAGTTTCGGAAAAGTTCGGAAGATACCAAGAAATATGAAATATGGGTGTGTTAGTCGGGAGGTCGCAGAGTTATAGAGAGTGAGCTCTCCATCTGGAATATGTGCACTTAATAGAGAGATCTAATTATAACGCATGATAATAATTACTCTAAATGCAATATATTTTATTGTGAAGAAAAAAGGAGCACTTGCGGAGAATTGACTGTATAGATAAAATAGGAGTAAAGTATATCGCTATAAAAAGGATTTTTTTACAATATCGAAATGAATTTTTTACAGTATTTTTCCGTGTCCCTGGTCACGGGTTAAATGTGATATTTCAAATATCGGATAATCATTTAAATTTAATAAATAATACTGCGCCACATTTCATATGACATCCGAGCATGCATAATCGATCATGAATGCTCGTTGTACGAGCTTAGCTTAACGGTGGGGTGATTTAGAAATCATACCTGATACGCATGGATTGAACGAGAAAGAAATAACGTATGATTTTAGATTCATAGTTCCCACAATATTCATAAAGTATAAAAAGAAAGTTGCTTCGCTCAAAAAGGGAGACAATCTTCGGATAAAATCAATAAAGTATACAATAAACTCAGACTCACCAAGTCACGCCTCTGGCGAGCTGCCTCTTGTCGTCATTTGCATCGTAACAACAAGCTTTGTCCAATTTCCCGTAACCGAACATTATCCTATTAATTTACAATAAATTTAAAAAAAAAAAATCCGACCGACCGACTCAAGTTTCCAGATTCCATGTAATGCAAAACGAATAATCAACTTTGAAGCCTTATATAATTACATGTTTGTGCAACACTTACTAACATTTCTCATTCAATTAATTTTTTAATTACCTTTATTAACTCGATGATCGATGATCCACGGTATACATCGTGCCCGATCCTATTAATGCCGCCGACACTACGATCGACGTAATGCTGGTCGATAATACCAACACGTGATTCTATCGAAGCGCTCCTCCTTAGCATTTTTCCCTTCATTATGCACCTTATTGTCAATCAACATTCCCCTTACTAAGTATAAGGGTTCTCCAAATACTACACGACATTTAAGTTATAAATCTAAAGTTACGCAATGCTTTTTTGATAACTGTCATAAACTAATCTTCGGTGGCAGTTAAAATTCAAAATACTTATTTAATAATATATGCTTAACTTATTATCGTTAAAAAGTGATGTAGTAATCTATGTCTTGCTGGAGGAAGCATATTATGTTAGGAAACTTTAATTCATTTCATTCCAACACAATATTTAATTAGGCGAGACCAATTTAATTCGGTGGTTTACGTTACATTCCTTTCTCAAAAAGGGGGGGAGGGGGGGAGGGGACGGAACATATATAAAAAATTTAAAAATTTTTTTCTCGATCGGAAATTATCGGCACCCCTCGCTCGTTTTTTACGTTCGTTCATTTTCTTTTCGGAAAGTTTAGGAACCTTGCGATTTTTAATCTTAATTCCACCAGGCATTAAATTCTCCACCCTAAATTAGCATGTACTCAAAAATATTTACTAATAGAAAGGGTAATGTAAACTACCGAATCGAATTGGCCTCGCCTAACTGAGATATGGATAACGTTAGTACATCTAAAGTAGCGCAAGACTCAAATTTCGACTTGATGCATGCATGAGGATGGGGCTTGACTTTAGTCAGGCATTACTTTAAATAGGGGGCTACTTTAAATGCAACAGTACTCTTTGTACTCGATCTGCCCAACACTCTGATTCCCGTGATTACCCTGATCGATCGCATGATAACGTGAGTTACTCGAATTATATTTTCGGTTCACCTTTGCTGTTTTCAAATCATTATATATCTCGTCATTTATTTATACCCCTTTTACTAAGTGCAAGGGCTCTTCAGAAACTACGCCACACATAGTAAGGTTTGTAACCGTAACTCGTGATAGAACTATAAGAATTCCAACGTGAACTACCTAATTTAACCCTAACCATATTATTAGAATAACGAGCAAACTTTGTATGAGAATTTTTATAATAATTTATGATAGAAATCAAAATAATTTCGATGCAAACTCAACCTTAAAACGTATTATGTGTCGAATAGGTTTGTACCAGAATTTTTTTATAGAAACCATGATAAAAATCATGATAATTCCAACACAACTAACTCTCTTTTCATTGTTACCGAAATGGCACACAAGTCTTGTATTTTATATATTCGATAAACTTGGCTTAAGTACAGTACCTCATCAATGGATCCAATAAAAGAATTTGATTGGTTTGTCTGATCAAATGACCAATCAGATTCTTTGTCGAATTTATTAAGTGATTTCTATAAGTAAGAGGGGGGGAGGAAAAAAAGGGGGGGTAACGTAAACCACCGAATTAAATTGGTCTGGCCTTATGTGTGTTCAGAAAATTATAAATTGCTATCTGGTTTTCATGTTTTTGCATAAAAAATTGGTCTCAAAATGTCAAATATCTTTTTGAAATTGGCTATTGCTACTATACCATAAAAAACTCTGCTACAGAACTCATTATCATAATAATAACAAAAAGGAAAGTCACTTTGTATTAGAATATCATAATTTCTATTGTAAATTACTATAAAAATTCGGTTACAAATCTATTTGATGCATAATATGTGATTTTTACAGGGCTATCCCCAAATTTCCGGGTCGGATACGTCGGATCTAGGTCGGCGTCAGTCCTATTTGTTAGCAGCTTCTATAGCAAAATTATCAGCCGAGCATTTTTGCTTATTAATGATTTATTAGTAAAATTTTTTATGATCTTGGGCAAAATTAATCAATGCCAATCCAGTCAACCAAGATTGATATATTTTGACGTATCCTGACTTGGAATTTTGGGACCACTTTATGAGTAGTGCTCCGAACGGGTCGGGTCGGGCCGGGTCGGGTTGAAAGTTTTCGGGTTAGCACTCCAACCCGACCCGAACCTGACCCGACCCGACTCAACTCGAACCCGACCCGAATTTTTAAGGTTAAAAAAAAAAATTTTACGTGGCCAAAACAAAAACTTTGCATGGCCCAGACATAAAAAAAAAAAAAATTTTTTTTTTTGTGGGCTTAATTTACAGCAAATAAAAAAAAAATAAATAAAAAATAAAAATAAAAAAATAAAAAAAAATTGCGTGGCCTCAATTTACAGAGATAAAAAGAAAAAGAAAAAAATAATTAGCGTGGCCTTAATTACAGCAGATAAAAAAGATAAAAAATTTGCGTGGCCTGAAGAATACCCAGATGACTTTTTTGGACCTTGGTTATATGTATCTCAGATCAGAAAAAGAAAAAGTGCTAGCAGATGCATTTACAAGAATTTCACATTGACATCTCTTAATATTAGATATAATAAACATAGAGAAGAAGGAATAATAGTACTGGCTGGCGCACTTTACAAAACTTCTACCTTAAAAGGTTTTGAATGTTACCTTTAATTATGAAATTGTATCAGAAAGAAAAAAACATTAGAAGGTTCATTATGCAAGAACATTATATTGACTTCTTTGGATCTAAGATCAATAATACTAATTTTAAGATAAAATCAAATAACAAAAATATAGTCATACTACAATAATTGGGTTGTAGTTAAATAAATTTTTATTTTGTACAATCTATCCTCTGTAAAAATTTAACTATCAAAAAAAGATAACTTAGGCCGTTTGAAGTTGATTAACATCACTTTTCCGGGGGGGGGGGGGGTAAAATGAAACGATCATATGAAACGAACATATAAAAATGAACAAAGATGGTCAATTTCATTGGTTGATATAAATCAGGTGACTGATGAGAGTCATCCAGCGTTTTGATTGGCTGTTCGTTTTCGGTGATATTAACCAAAAATTAACTTCAAACGGCCTTAATATAAATATTAACATAACAAATATGATAATAAATAAAAGATGATAAAAAAATGCAATTCACATAAATATCAACTATTTACATTAACTTTTTTTTTTCTGTTTTAGAAGATTAAAATATCTTGCTGCTACCATTTGCATGCAAGCTTTCTAATTACAATCAGGTTTTTTAACAAATTTAACAATGCAGTTTCTGCATTTAATTCAATTTCTGTCCTATTTGTAAAATTATAATCATATTGTGGTAATAAGAACTATGTACTGCAAGAAAAATTAATATCGACAGTTTTTAGACAAAAATGATATTGAATCCGGTATATAAAAAATATATATATATCTATATATCTATATATAATCTAAGATATAAAATTATTATTGTATGATAGGAGAAATTTCCAGTCAACTTCCCAACTTAGCCAAGGTGAAGAAATGCTAAGCATAAGTTCTTCCTATATTTAATGTTTACAAGATTTAAGATGGCAACTTGGGTATCGAGGAAATATAATTAAATTTTTACAGGATACCCAAGGGTTTATTACAAAACTACCTCGAAACCTTTCCATGATTTATACTTTAGTTATTTGAAAGCCTGGACAAGACATTATTTAATTCATGATTTAAAGTTTAGGTCAAATATTTTAATCCGGTTAAGATATCTCAAAAATAATGATCCTTTTATTCCAATATTGAAATCGACTAAAATATTGCACCTTTCTGGAGGATAGCTCTATATTTGACCGATTATACACTATTACAACAGAAATTAGCCAAAGAGCAAAGATTACTTTAAAATTTACAAATTTTAAATTAATGCATGTTCACATGCATATTATAGTAAAATAAACTTATATAATATACTGCTTAAAATTAACACATACCTTATTATTCATATTTATGTATTGTTATAAATTTTATTTCAAGTTAAGCGTGTAATAAATAAAGCTCCAGTCCTATGAGACGGCGCGCCGTTTTTCTAGTTTATATAGAGAGGTTTGTTGCTTGCCTTCTTCATACCGTTTGATTCATAGAAACCTCAGCAACAACTTTGTTTTAAGAACCACTGCGTGTTGAAACTAAGGTTTTGGGCAAAATTTTTAAAAATGCGATTTCGTCGATTTGAGTAATTTATGAAAATCATATGATAAAATTTTGATGTGACAAATCGTGTGACTGGTATACAAAATTACTCCGATATGAAAACATCATATCGGGGTTTACAAATTTCACGAAATTATAATAATAAACATTCTAATCAATTAAGTATAAATAGGTTTGCTTTTTTTTTTTTTATCAAATAAAGTATATAAATCTGTTAAGTAATTTTTTTTAAAAAAGTTCGTTAAATAAATAACCTTCATGAATATGTTGTATGTTAAGTAAAAATTTAAATGACAAAACTGACGAAAGATGAAAAAATGTGGCGAAGCTGGTGTATCCAGGAAATACGTACGTACCATGTTTATGCGTCATATTGATCGATGCTTGCAGCATATTAGATACTTCGCAAATCTATATAATTAATTTCGTATGGTCTGATACTAGTAATAAATATAATCGTTATGGAATTTGAGTGAGAATCATCTTACATATGCGTATTATAATCATTGCTAAATATGTAATTGATGAAAGATACTATTGCTATTTAAGGCTTAACACAAACCTGATTCGACTAATTAGATAATGTGCAACTGTAAGTCAAATCCAAAGCAAGTTTTAGCACATTTATATCAAACTCATCGTTATGTACTGTACTTCGTTTCACCACTACGTTCATTCACTTACATATTGTAAAAAATGATAACATTACCGAATGAATGTCTCTTTGAAATATTTAAAAACTTTGAGTTCCATCATTATACTTTGTTTTCATGTCTTCTTGTAAATCGTCAATGGTGTAGAAATGTTGTACCAATATTGTGGAGTGGTCCATATCCTTTTAAAAACAAAAACTTTATCAGAACATGTCTCTTAATGTTAAATCTTAAAGAACATGCTCAATTGATACCATTTGAAATAATGCTACCAAATAATCCAAAACCATTATTTGATTACTCTATCTATATTACAACCATTAAGATTATTACTGATGATGGAATTATAAATTGGTTTAATAAAGAAGGACAAGGACCTCGGAATAAAGTTTATTATACTAAAGAAAATGCATGGTCTTCAAAAATAATTCAAGCTATTAAATCTAGTTTAATTGCAATGTTCTTACGAACATGTAATAGACTTAAAGATTTATGCATTTTTGGAATAATTCAAGATAACGTAATAAATCTATTGGCCGAAACTCTTAATCAAAGATCAACTCTGACGTCTTTAAGTCTTTTGAATAATTATCTTCATTATGATAATGGGAAAATATTAATTGAAGCTCTTTATATGAATACTTTTTTAACACATTTAAATTTTCGAAATAATGTTCTTGGACCTGAAGGTGGCAAATCATTAGCTAAGGTTCTTTATGAAAATAATTCTATAACGTTCTTAAATCTTAATGAAAATAATCTTCGCTCTAAAGGATTAAAATTATTGGCAGAAGCTCTTCATGTAAATACTACATTAACTCACTTGCATCTGGCGAGCAATCATATTCGTTCTGCAGGTGTGATAATTCTAGCTGACGCACTTTGTTCAAATACTAGTTTAAGTTATTTAAATATTAGGAATAATCAACTTGGTTATGAAGGAGGAAAAGCGTTAGCAAAGACTCTTTGTGTAAATAATACTTTGACATATTTAGATCTTAGCAATAATCAACTTTGTTCCGAAGGTGGAAAAGTATTTGCAGAAGCTCTTTATAACAACACTGGCTTGACTTCTTTGGATCTTGAGGATAATATGCTTGGCTCTGAAGGAGGAAAAGCATTAGCGGAGGCTCTTTATCGCAATAAAACTTTAACCAACTTAGGTCTTTGGAATAATCATCTGGGTTTGGAAGGAGGAAAAGCATTGACCGAATCTCTTTGTGTGAATACTACTCTGACTCATCTGGATCTTCAAGATAATCAACTTGATTCTGAAGTAGGGACAGCATTGGCGGAAGTTCTTTGCAAAAATAATACTCTAATTTCTTTATATGCTGGTGAAAATCATTTTGGTCCTGAAGGAGGAAAAGCAATAGTAAAATCTCTTCGCAATAATACCACTTTAACTTCTCTAACTCTTGAGAAAAATTCGCTTGGTCCCGAAGTTGGAAAAGCATTTTTGAATTTTCTTTATAAAAATAATACTCTAACCTCTTTAGAACTTCGTAGCAATAATATTGGTAAAGCTGTTTTAAATACAATTAACGATTTGCTTTTGAAGAATAAACAAAATAATGAAGAATTTTAAGTTAATACGCTTTTTTGTACAATATTAACATGATAATTTAAATATGAAACTTTATTAAATTTTTACCAATTTATTACTCTAAAACTCATCAAAACATTATTAATAAAATATTTATATAAAAAATGCAATATAAATTAAATTAAATATCAATAACTTGGACTAATACAGTAAATTTTATAATATATTACTATTAACATGCGGATTAATTAAAAAGAAACTAAGATCTACTATCAAGCAATGTAAATTTTCTATGTGCATTTATCTGTTAACATTTCGCAAACTTATGTATTTAATTGAATAAAATTTAAATACTAAAGTTCAATATAATAAATTATTAAAAGGGTTAGTTATGAACACGATTTGAATATATTAATATTAGAAACAAACAATGTTTTTACCGCTTTGTAATTTGAAGATGTACTTTATAAATACATTTAAATTAGTTAGTTAATTAGAAAGTATTTTATACTGTAAATATATTTGATACTTTACATGCTAATATAAAATTAGATAAATATTTTTATAAATATATATATATATATTTGAAAAATATCAAATGGACGTACCAGCTAAAAATTTGATAGGAATTGTTCCATTAGAAAACTTTTATTAAATTATGTTATATAGCTTTGTATTTACCTACTAGAAATTTATGCACATTTTTTGGTAAGAAGAAAAATTATAAGCATTTTGTTAAGAGAGGTAAAGCCTTATACTCACGTTCTAGAGAGTGTTATATTAATTCGGATCATGAGTTAATTATTTTAAAACTCTAAATTAATTATGAAACTTGATATTTACCAGCTAGTAATTTGAATACAAAATTAATTAGGGATTACTTTTGATAACTGTTTTCTGGAATAAATTCAATACTCACATTCTGAAAATTTGAAAGCCAAAAAATTTATTAATTATGTTTAATCATAATTAAAGATGAAATGAATTAAATTTATAACTCACCAACTAAATAATTTACAAAAGTTTATAAAGATAGTGAGGGATAGTATTTTTAAATAATAAATTCAACATATGTCAAATATAAAATTTTTACTTACTGGCTAATAAAATGTTATTAAAAACCAGTAATAATAATATTATAGTAAATAAAAATTTTATGCTTACAAGCTAGAATATTCAATTTATCTGAATGAATTTATCACAAATCAAATTTAAAATTTAATATAAATAATCAAATTACTCACGTTCTAATAGTTATTATGCACAATTTAATGAGAAAATTAATGTTAATGCAGCATATAATATCGTTAATAGGTTATCATTATACATACCGGCTAGAATCATAAACAAAAATTGATTACTTGGATGGCATTTATTAAATTTTGAAATAAATAAATAAATAAAATAGCTTACATTTATCACCATCTGTAATTTATTTAAGGACATTTGTTATTTAAGAATAATAATACGCTTTAATTTAAAAGGCTTAAAAGAGGCATAAGCTTATATTTACAGGCTTGTGATTTATTGTTATCTTTTGATTTAATGTTATTAGGGAGAAATTAATAACAGAACATCATGAACTTATTATCAAGTATACTTTTTATACTCACATTCTATCTCTGTAAATTTAACAATTAAAAATTAGAAATCGGTTAAAAAAATAAATAACTTAATTTTACACTTACCATCTATTAAATAATATATAAACCATATTAAAATTCTAACATTTCTTTCGACTTTTAAAGTGATATTTTACTTACTCGCTAGTGATTTATTATATATGAGTAACTTACTGAATTATCAATAACAAATTATTATACTTACATTCTAGTATTATTTGTAATAAATTATAAGCTATTGTAGAATTTTAACTTCAATTAAACTAGAGACTTTGAACTAACCAGCTAGTAATTTAATTGAAATATGGCATAAAATAATTTTTATTTAGATTGTGATTGTTTGCAGATATTTAACCATGCAAAAACAACTTTTACTTACGTTCTGGTAATATAATAATGATTAAATTAAAATATTTAAAAATTATCATTAATATAAATTAGATAAACATCTTTTATAATTACCGACTAGAAATTGGTAAAAAAAAAAAAGTTATTTAATAGTACATATCTGATATACGAGGCTTTGATATTAATAATAAACATACTTGCTAATAATTTAATTGTAATTGATACGATTATACCATTATTATTTAATTATAATTATCATTTTTTAAAAGATTCTTTATACATACTTTCTGTTTATTTAACAAATGTATAACCATCGAAGAAAACAACTTTGATCTTTAAATGATTTTGACAAAAATTTTATGCTTACCCCCTATAAAATTAAACATTTATTTAATTGTAAGTGTTATAGACTTTGAGCTTTAGAAGATGAACAATGAAAATCCATATTTACATTCTGAAAATTGTCATTTCATATGTTAATTAGTTATGAAAGAGGTATTTAGGAATGTACAAAAATATCGATCAAAAATAGAAGCTCATTTACCACCTATATTAATGAAAAAAATGTTTGTTTAAATATGATTCAAATCAAATAAATATTCTGATAATGCTTACCCGCTAGTAATTTTATGATAAATAACTTAATTAGTGAGACTAAATAAAAAGATAACAATAATCTATACTCACAGTCTTACAATAATGGTACTTATTATTAATTAAAAAGTTCTATTAATTAGATAACATTTTGAAACAAATTTTTATTCTCACCATCTAACGGTTTAACGTAGGTTTGATAAATAATTTTTAAAAAATTCTATTTGAATTAAAAAAATGCTCTATATATATACCCACTAGAATTTTTAATACAATAAAAATGGATACGTCAATACTCTTTATATATGTGTTTTAGTTTGAAAATAAATTTTATACTCACAGCCTGATAAACAATGAAATATTTTAGAAATAATTGTCTCATTATTTGAATTTAATTAATTTATTGAATCTATACTTACTGTCTAATCAAAAAAAACACATCAATATCAATTAGAAAATGTGTTGGGTAATTGCCATAAAATAAAATTCATGTATAGTATATACTTACTTCCTAATAATTTACAAGAATATGGTAAAAAACAAATTGTGAATATGTTTTGAGAGCATAAGTTTATACCAACCAACTATCAATTCAGTAATCAATAAGTTAGACAAAAGTCATAGGGTTTAATATATTCAATGTAATTATACTTACAATCTGAACAAATTGAATTGAGCATTATTAATATTAAACGTTACATTACTTATTAAATGTCTATATAAATTAGATATTTTAACTTACTCGCTGATAACGGTAATTCGATTTTTTTTTTTATTAGACAAGTAATAATTATAAGCTTTATCAGGCTGTAATAATATACACTCACAATCTGTAATAATGATTGAAATTGTTATTTCAAAATATATTTGCTAATAAGTATCATTTTAAAAATCAGTGATTTAAACTTACATTCTTGCGATTAAATATAAAGCATTAAGAGTGTGTTACTGTGAAACTTTGAAACATTGATATAAAAAGATTTTATTTTTACCCCCTAGAAATTAAAAAAATAAAATTAATAAACTTATACTGACATAAATTAGTAAAATGTATATATACTTACAAGCTAGTAATTAAATATTTATTGTTTATAAGTGTCAGCAGAGTGAATGTAATATTTAAATAAATGAATAGAATCAAATAACTCTTCTCTTCTCTATTATTAATCTCATGGTACTAAACTTCTGATCAATGCATGAGAAGAAACAATAGAAAAAGCTTCTAAATACGTAGTAAATTATATACTGACCACCTAATAATATAATAAAAAGTTATTAAATGACATTATTTCACATCAAAATCATAAGATATTTTACTCACGAACTAAGATTAATTCTTATGTTAATAGTAATCATCGTAAAACTTCATTTCAATAATTTTGACAAAGCTCATACTTACACTCTAATAATGATGCATTAGTTTTTTTTTAATGAATATAGGTTTAATTTAATAGATGATACAACAATGCTTACCATCTAACAATACAAAATTTATAATTAATTTTAAAGAGTAATAATCTATATAGATTTTGAGGCAGATTTACTCACCGTCTAAAAATTTATTAAATATATTTTTGTCAGAAAAATTAAAGAATAAGTATGTATTTTACGCGAGAATTTTAATGAATGTTTATACTAACAAGCTGATAATGCGAAAAATAGCATTAATATTATATTACAGTTTCATATGTAGAATAATAAAGTTTCTTACATGCTGATTATAAATACGAAATATTTTATCAAAAATTTACTTATAATAATAAATTAAATTCGCTTAAAATAACAGGCGGCATACTCACGAACTTGAAGTTTGATATAGGGGCTTGTATTATCTATTGAATGTTTATCACAAAGTTTTGAAGTATGCACCAATATATTTAACTTACCACCTAAAAAAATTTGACAAATATCGCATTTTATTGTTAAAGAATTGCTTAAAACTGCCACAAAAAAGCTCATGTTTAAAAAACCATATAATATTACCAGCTTGTAATTTAATAATTATATCGTTAATAGATTATTATTAAGTCCAATTCCAAATAAATCCTATACTTACGTTCTAGTAATTTGCAATATTTATTAGAAAATTTATCATCCGATTTGTTATCATAAATTGATAATAAAATTACACGCTCACCAACTAAAGATAAAAGGACTATGAATTAATGAAAATTTTCAAAAGGCACATGAACTTAAAGGAAAGTCCACACTCACATTCTAATAAATAATAAGCAAGAATTCAGTCAGTATGTTGCTACTTGAAGTAAATATTAAAAACATTCATTTTAAAAGATCTGAAACTCACCGACTAGATTTAAAAACTATAAATTTTGATTGTTTAAATGCACACCACAAAAGAACTTGGCAAATTTTACACTCACGAACTGAAATTGCATCTAAATTAGAGATTGCTAAATAATGGTTGTCACAAATATAATATAGCGCCATATTTACCTCCTAGTGATTTAATTAACTTGATCAGTGGAATATTACTTAAATTATTGTGATTAATTTAAATAATGTTTAGTACTCACTCACTAGTTAATAATGAACAGGTAAAATTATTAAAATATTTAGGGAGAAAACGTGACATAAAATAGATCAATAAAGATTAAACTTACGTTCTACCAATTTAGTTTATATTACTAAAATAAGTAAAATTATTTATGATAAATTATCATGAAAATTAAATTTAATTATACTTGCCACCTACGAATTTTAATTATTAAGTGTTAATTAATATTTAAATTCAATAAAATGGATATTTATATATTTACCAGCTATGAATTCAAATAATAGAGTTTAATAAGAAAAAATGATATTAAAAATAAAAATAAGAAATAAGAAATAAAATGGTGCTTACTTGCTAATAATTAGTAAAATATTATCAGTATTATTGCAAATATAAATTTTAATTTGATGAAAACAAAACTTGTATTTACCGACTATTAAAATAATGAAATAAGTATTACATTTTTCTATAAAATTTAATACTAAAATGAATGAAAAAATAAATTTGTATTTACTAGCTAGGATTCGAATAATAATTATTTAACAAAAATTATAATGAGATTTTTGTTCTGATAAGTGATCATACATTCTTATATTGAAGCATTTCTCTTACTTTCTGTAATTAATAAATTCATAAAAATAAAGTTGCGTAAATCAAGCACATGAAATCATTTTATAAATCAAATATATAATGTATTTACTTGTTTTTGGCTTTTTACTGAATTAATAACAGAAAAAATTAGAAATTTATTTAAAAATCTTAAATCTTATGTAATGATAAATCACCAGCCGCAACTTACCTTCCACAATAGCTACATTGTTTATCCGAACGATCATTTTCGATACCACACTCTTCTAACAAAATTTTTGGACAATACCATTGCTTTCCTGCACTTCTATTAATAATCTTTTTATCTTCATCTTTTACTATCAAACCACAACCACTGCATTTATCAGTATTTTTGTTAAGAGTTTCACAAACTTTCCATGAAAATTTGTTGCACACCCAACTCATTTTCTTATTTGATACACTATGAGTTGTTTGAATTTTAGTATTTCAAAACCTAAAGAAAATAAAATTGATGTTCGAATCCGTATTAAAATTTTTTTACAAAGTAATTTTCGGTGACTGCAACATAAATATATATTGTTACACTATGTAGTGTAATAGGAGTTCGGTTAAACATCTATTCCGTATTACGAAACAACATATAGCAGTATTAGTAGAATTGGAAAGAAGACTAATATTAATTTAATATTAATGAAAAACATGCATACGTACGTACATAAATATCTAAATATCATTTGCCTCATTCTCAATTTACCAAAAATTACTACATAGACTTATAAACTAGTCATTTTAAAAAAAATACCCTAAATGCAATGTCACTACTCGGACAAATTGAATGGCATTCGAACAGGACTTGACACTAATAACGCAAAATTTTATTATAATAGCCTACTTTAAGCTATTAACTAAAAAGGTGTTCAGCATTAATTTTTACATTGTCTGCCGGATAGTACAAAAAGGTCTGCACATTTAAAATGTACAACACTGACTAACCATTTCATTTCATTGTTGATCTAATCAAGAGTTTTTTATCAAATAGAGCAACAAGATTATGTTTTACGAGAGGAATTAGGTTTTGTGAATGACAATAAATGGTCAATGCACAAGAACTCTAAGTTATACAACGATAGCTACTCATAAATAAAAAGCACGTGCTCCATGTGCCATTATAGATTCACATGACCCGATGTGTCATTGATTTTTCATTATGCATAGCAACCTCATAAAATTCCGCCGACACGTGATGATAACCTCAATCACCGGCTTTTCAAAAATCGTCCATAACATAAAATTTGGCTTACAAAACCACCTTCTGCGTCTTAACAAAAAAATTTCTTGCAAAATTTTGCTATATATAAGGCTCTTGTTAACGTCTTCTGAACGCTCACCCTTATCCTAATATCGAATGCAATGACGACCTGCGATTTATTTTGGCCAATAGAATTTTAACGCATATCGTCACGTGTCGGCGGAATTTTAATGCGGTTGCTATGGTTACTATGTAACATATATATAATTTGACAATCATTTATGCACGTGCGTACATACTGTACGTACTGTACCAGTACTGTACCTGGTACGTACGTACGTACTGTACGTACGTAACATATGTATTTATATTTTCAATTAATTCAATGCAATAAAAATAGTTTTCAGATATTTTGTGACCATTAATATTTACCAGTATTTCATGATTGTCATATTATTATGCCACGATTTACCACTCGGAAAATATATATTATTTAACGTAATCCAAAATAAATTTTCATTATGTTAGTTCATAAATACAAATTATATTTGTGACACTTTAAATAAACAAACAAATAAATTAATTAATAAATGAATTTAACAGGTTTATATTAACTTGAAGACCGTAATTATAACCGTATGTAGCGTTTAAATTTTTTTTTTTTGAATTAGAGATGGGATCGTGTGTTAGTATAATTATTACTAATAATGCAGAAAATCAACCTGAACGTTGCGTAAAATCAGAAGGTGAAGAAGGTCATACAGAAAGTGAAACAAAAGTTTTTAAATGGTATTTGAGATCTTCTAAAGGCGGTAATGCCAGAGGTCAATATAGTGTAGGAGTATGTTATCAAAATGGTATAGGAATTGATAAAGATGATAATAAAGCATTTGAATGGTATATGAAATCAGCTAAAGGTGGTGATCCATGTGGACAATACAATGTAGGAAATTGTTACGAAAATGGTATAGGTGTTGAAAAAGATGAAGGAAAAGCATTTAAATGGTATTTAAAATCTGCTGAAAATGGTTATTTACCTGGAAAAAATAAAGTTGGTTTGTGTTATCAAAATGGTATAGGTACTTCTGAAGATGAAAGAAGAGCATTGAAATGGCATTTAAAATCTGCTGAAAGTGGTGATCCTGAAGGGCAATACAATATTGGTTATTGTTATGAAAATTGTATAGGTACTATTAGAGATAACAAAAACGCATTTAAATGGTACCTAAAATCTGCTGAAAACGAAAATATAAATGCTCAAGTTATCATTGGAAATTACTACAAAGACGGTATAGGTATACGTAAAGATAAAATAAAAGCATTTGAATGGTATTTAAAATCTACCGAAAGTGAAAATTCTAATGGACAATATAAAGTCGGATTATGCTATGAAAATGGTATAGGAGTTAGTGAAGATAAGAATAAAGCATTTGAATGGTATTTAAAATCTGCCGAGAATGGTAATTCTTATGGTCAATTATATATTGGATCATGCTATCAAAATGGTATAGGTACTGATAAAAATGAATATAAAGCATTTGAATGGTACATGAAATCTGCCGAAAATAATAATTGTGATGGTCAATTAAAGGTGGGATTGCATTATCAAGATGGCATAGTCGTACCTAAAGACGAAAATAAAGCATTTGAATGGTATTTGAAATCAGCTCAAAACGGAAACTTAAATGGGCAGATTTATGTTGGGGATTATTATAAAAACGGTATAGGGATTGCTAAAGATGAAAAGAAAGCATTTAAATGGTATTTAAAGTCTGCTGAAAGTGATGATCCGCATGGTCAATTAATTGTTGGAAATTGTTACCGGGAAGGTAAAGGCGTTTCCAAAAATGAAACGATAGCATTTGAATGGTATTTAAAATCAGCTGAAGCCAAAAATTCTAGTGGTCAAGTTCATGTAGGAGAATGTTATCAAAATGGAATAGGCGTTATTAAAGATGAAAAAAAAGCGTTTGAATGGTATATGAGATCTGCTCGAAGCGGAAATTTATTAGGTCAGCTTAATGTTGCATATTGTTACGAACGTGGTATGGGCGTTACCAAAAATAAAAATAAAGCATTTAAGTGGTATTTAAAATCAGCCAAAGGTGGAAACCCTCGTGGACAATTTTATGTAGGAACATATTATCATGATGGCAAAGGAACAGGCCGAAATATAAAGGAAGCATTAGAATGGACATTGAAATCCGCTGAAAATGGTGATGTTGAAGGACAATATTTTATGGGTCAGTACTATGATTTAGGTGTAGGTGTCAGTAAAGATGAATCTCAAGCATTTAATTGGTATATGAAATCAGCCCAAGGTGGCAGTCCACAGGGAAAATATAGCGTTGGATGGTGTTATCTAGACGGAGTTGGCGTAATTAAAAATGAGAATAAGGCATACGAATGGTTTTTGAAGTCAGCAAATGAAAGTCGAAGAGGGCAATTTTGTGTCGGAATGTGCTATGAGAATGGTATAGGCATTGAACAAGATCATAAGGAAGCATTTAAATGGTACTTAAAATCCGCTGAAAATGAAGATTCTGATGGGCAGCACAGAGTAGGAAAATACTATGATGATGGTAAAAACATTTTGAAAAACGAAAAAGAGGCATTCAATTGGTATTTAAAATCAGCACAAAATGGTAATCCCCGCGGCCAATCATTAGTTGGGATGTGTTATGAAGAAGGGAGAGGCACTACCAAAAATGAAGAAAAAGCCTTTAAATGGTACTTAAAGTCAGCCGAAGGAGGTGATATCGACGGGCAATATAAAGTTGGAAACAAATATGAATATGGTTTAGGAGTTGATAAGGATGAGAAAAATGCATTTGAATGGTATTTAAAATCTGCAGAAAGCGGTAGTTCTTATGGACAATTTTATATTGGACGTTGCTATCAGAATGGAATAGGTATCCTTAAAGATGAAAAGAAAGCGTTTGAATGGTACTTGAAATCAGCAGAAAATGGAAATATTGACGGTCAATGCCAAGTCGGAAACAATTATAAATATGGTATAGGCATTGCTAAAAATGAAAAGAAAGCGTTTGAATGGTATTTAAAATCAGCAGAAGAAGGTAATCCTTATGGACAATTAGAAGTTGGAAATTGTTATCAGAATAGTATAGGCGTTTCTAAGGATGAAAAAAAGGCGTTTGAATGGTACTTAAAGTCAGCTGAAGGTGGAAATATTGATGGGCAACTCAAGGTCGGAAATATTTATGAATATGGCATAGGAACTGTCAAAGATGAGAAAAAAGCATTTGAATGGTATTTAAAATCCGCCGAAAGTGGTAACGTTAATGGCCAATTCATGATTGGAAGTTTTTACTTGAATGGAACAAGCGTTTCTAAAGACGAAAAAAAGGCATTCGAATGGTATTTAAGGTCTGCTGAAGGAGGAAATATTGATGGACAATTATTTATCGCAAATTGCTACTTAAACGGTGTATACGTCATTAAAGATGAAACAAAGGCTTTTAATTGGTACTTAAAATCTGCCGAAGGTGGAAACACACGCGGACAATTTCATGTCGGTGTGTGTTATGATAATGGTATTGGTACTACAATAGACAAAGAGAAAGCACGTGAATGGTACTTTAAATCGGTTAATGGTGTAAATTCCGAAAAGCAATTTATTAGAGATGATGAAATAGACAAGAATAATGGATTTAATTGGAATTTAAAATCAGCTATAGGTATAAATTCAGGCGAACAATCTAAAGTTAGAGTATGCTATCAATATGGCGTTAGTGTTGATAAAAAATAAAAGGAAGGTACTGAAGTTAAAATAAAAATTACATTATACACTAGAACAAACTATAGAGTTAGATAATATAGTCTCAAATTTTGAACTTAATCCTTAGGATCTCCAATTTTTTAATTAATTATATTTAGACTAATTATTTTATATATTAACAAAATTGCATTATAATATAATTATTTGTATAATATTTGTAGCTTCGTTTAAATTTGTTTTAGAAAACCATTTTAAATATTCAAATGCATTAATAAACGGAAATTTGATAGCAGGTCATCTGAATTTCTTTTTATATACGCACTCTTTGATTACCGTAATCATAAAATATAAGAAATTTAAATAAATCTATGCATGATATTTAGATGTAAATATTATTATTGAATTGAAAAATTAAAAGATCCTTCAAGGCAAAACTGAGATCTGAAATCGAAAGATCTAAATGGAACAATAAGGCCTGCACGTTTGTTCAAAAAGTTGTGAAGATTACAGCTTAGTACGGTATTGGCAAAATAAAAAATATTTCGTTATTGCGTTTGATATGCTGTATTAAACACTAGTGATAAAACGGCAACGTTTCTAGGGCAGTTCAGTTTCGAATTTAAAAGGAAAATCGAAAGTTATGCTATTACTTACAAGTTCTGTAAGGAAATTTTACAGTATTCATGACAGAAATTATGATGAATGCAAACTAATTCAAGATTGGCTACATATTATATGTCGAATAGTTTGTAACAGAGTATTTTATAGTGTTCATAATAGAGATAATAGTAATTCCGATACAAACTAACTTATCTTTTTGTTATTACTGGAATAGTGAAAAAGTTCTGTAACGGAATTTTTTTATAGTCATTCACAATAGGAATCGTAATAATTACGATTAAGCCAACTCAACCTAAACTGCATAATAAATATCAATGAAATAGCAAGTAGGTATTGTTACAAAATTTCTTAGCAACTCGCGGTTTTAATACAAACTTTGCTTTTTTTTTTTTTGAACTCTTATGATAATTCTATTACTGGGTGTACTGAATAAGTGAGTAAATTTTATAACAGAATTTTTTATGAAAACTTATAGTGCAATCATGAAAATTCTAATGCAAATTAACTCAACTACATATCATAGTAACGGAATAGTAGGCTCTATAACAGAATTTTTACAGTTACTTATAATAGAAATCTGATAATTCCAATACTACTATTATATACTACATTAGCAATAGGTTTTATAACTGAACTTTTTATTGTAATTCATGGTAGAAATTATGTTAATTCCAAGGTAACTAACTCAATTTTAACCACATACAGTGTCACCAGAATAACGAGTAAGTTTTGTGACTAATGATAATTCCAATGCTAACTCAACCGGTACATATGTTCTGTACAGAATTCTTTACAAGATATGATAATAATAATTCTAATGCAAACAATTCAACCTTAACCTCATACTGTGGTCACCAGAATAGCATTAACAGAATTTTTTATGATAACTTAAATAGTAGAAACTACAATAGAATTCTTTTATTACTACACATCATAGTAGAAATTATGTTACTATGTTACTGAAATAGCAAGTTCTGTAACAGAATTTTTATAGTATCTTAAAGTAGAAATCAATACTAACTCAACCTTTACTGCTATATATATTGCATTAACAAGTAAGTTTTGTAATAGAATTCTATGCAGTAAATATGATAATTTCAATGCAATCAACTCAAACATTAACCATGTATTGTGATATTTGAATAATAAATAAATTCTGTAACAGAAATTTTTATGATAATTCTTACTGTAAATACCATATTAGTGAGTAAATTCTGAATAAAAATAGAAATAATAATGATTCGAATGTGATAAACTTAACATTAACTATATACTGTGATTATTGAATAGTGAGTAAGTTCTATACTAGATTTCTTTACATCAAATTATAGTAAAAATTATGATAATCCAATACTAACTAATTTATTCACTGTAGACCAAATTAGTAAACTAGATAGCTGCATAATTTCTCATATGGTTCACATTACATATACTCATCAAAAAATGTAAATCATTCTGAAATTTTTATCAGATTTAGTTACTTGGTTATTATTGGTCAAAAATTCACCATCTAAAAAATATTTATATTTAGTCTAAAATTTGAGAATTTGATTAACTTTAACATTTAATACTTTACAAAATAACAAATTACAGAAAAAAAATAGACCATAAATCTGAAAGAGCAGCATTGAATTTAATATTTTTATAGTTTATATTTTTAATATCGCTTAAATTAAAAGACAAGATGCTATTTGAATTTATATAAATTTTCTTTGATAACTTTAAGTGATGTGAACTATACAAGACCAAAAATAGAAGTTTTGCAAAAAAGTAACTAACCAATAATTAATTTAATAATTGGCTGATTTTTAAGAATTGCAAATTGAAATAAGTGTATATTGCTTTAATTACAATTTTTATTTTAGCCTTTTAATTTATAGGTGATCTCATCAATACTATATTATTTAGGTATTAAAATATGATGTTCTATGCTAAATATTTTATAAATTTAAATTGGTACTGTTATTTACATTATAGTTTTTGCTATTTGCACTATAGATTTGGTATAATAGTAGATCATTAATTAACATGTTCTATTTTTACCATGGTACTATATATTGCACTAATAAAAACTCATCTTTTTTGTAAATTAACACATAATAGACCTGCTAACATAATTTCATAATACAGACAAATTTTAACCCTAATTTCTTAAGACCTTAATATAATGCATAATAATAAAAATTGATTTACAATGCATAACTTGATATAAACAAATTATATGTACTACCAACTAAACATCACATTTCATGTGTTTGCATATTTATTGGCTAGTGAAGATTGGAGCAAAATTAACTTTTACTAAAAAAGGAATGTAACAAACTGATATCAGTAAAAAATATCGATTTATACATCTACCTCTGTATTATCACATAAGCACATCAGTTGAGTTAATTACACCAATATAATAGGCCAGAATTTCTGCAATTTTTGAGCTTTTTAATTTCATACCAATAAAAACTTATCTTTTTTTGCAGATTAAGATTTTTTACAATTTTTGCATAATATTGGGCCTTTTTTAATATACACCAATAAAAACTCATCTTTTTTGTAGATTGACAACATATAGAGGAGCAAAATAAGATTTTTGCAATTTTTGTTCATATTGGGCTTTTTTAATATTGCATCAATAAAAACTTCTCTTTTAAGATTTTTTAAATTTTTGTATAACTATACTATAGTATATATAGAAAATGTTGATTAAATGATGATCTATAAATTACCTGGTACATGAATATAGTATAACATGATACAAATTACTATATAAATCACTTATAGGTGAAATGCCATGATCATCTAAGAAAAAATAATTTTTTACTAAGTTTATGAGATATATCGACTAATTAAAAGTTGTAGAGCTTATTGAGATGCATCTAACAGTAGTTAGATTATTAAAATTGGCCCAGTAGATGCAGAATTATCATTAAAAAATGATTGAGTAACTATGTAAAATTCTATATAAACAACTAATTGTTTATATAAAAGTTTATATTGCCCAATTGTCTCTTGATAATAACTTAGCATTGACTAGGTCAATTTTGATAATTTAACTTTTTTTAGATTCATTATAATGAACTCTACAACTTTAATTAATCAGTAAGACTCATTAACTTAGTAAAAAAATATTTTTTTTTGAGTGATTAGGATCCCAAAATATCATAGATAGGTCAGGTATATTATAAAATTACTAAACTAAAGTTTTGTACCAGGTGATGTAATTATTGATATACATGATCATCAATAATCATCTAACTATAGTGCATGAATTCTTAAATTAATTAACATATAAAATACATAATATTTAAAAGCTTATAAATAGAAAACTAAAATAGTTATAAATCAAATCTATTCATAGAATAATAAAATCAAACCTAAATAACAAAGCTATAAAGTTTATTTTTTTATTTAATTAAAATTTTATTGTGTAATATTTTTTAAGTTGCCTGAATTTACTAATTAAAGCTGAAAAATTTGGCCACTCACATGATACTGAAATAAGGCCTTCTATTGGTTCGAATGCACAATATTTAATATGATTGGTTAATTGGTTGTAAGAATATATCACTCTCTTTTTCAATACTTAGGAATAACTTTATCTCTTGAATATTGTATCTAATTAAATAAAATAATTTTTGCCAAATAAATATCTCTTGTTCTTTAATAACTATCAAATAAACTGCTCTGGTGAAGTATATTCTACTTGCACACTGCTTTATATCTTCTCTGATCTTACAAAATTCTGTTGCTACAGTATGTGTTATGTTGCAAGTACTATATTGAAGGTTATAGTTGCTTGTAACATTTTGATGCCTTCTGGTTAAAATTATTAAAAATAGTTAGAAATTATTTTTAACATGGTATTCTTCTTTAGAAATAAAATATCAAAAGGTTATTATTTTTGAAAAAGAGACAAAATAAAAGATTCTCAAAAAAAAAGCAGCAACAACAAAAGAAACAACAACCATACTAACAATCGAATGAAATAGTAAAGTTTATTTCTGATCTTTTTACTAAAAACAACAATTATTTTTTATTTAAAATTTGGGCACTTATAATTGAACTTTGCAGCTTAATAGCTAAACTTCTTGTTTAAACAAGTTAATACATTTTTTTTACTTTCTTGAAAATTATTATTATTTGAACTTTTCTTCTCAGATAACTGGCTTTGAAATTATTCCAAATTAGAATAATAATAGACATTTTATTTTATCTTTTAGAGATCCAGTAGTTTATTTTAGATACAAAATTTTTGTAAATTATATTATTTTTGGATCCAACTTTTGTTAAGTTGAGGCAAAAGCTTAGAATACTATGTTATATTTGTTAAAAAAAAGCCAATTCTAACTGAATTAAGGCAAATTTTAACTTTATTTATTACCTTTAATTTATTACAACTTTCCTAATTACAAACTATTCACATTTTGCAAAAATTCAAAATTTAATTAAAATATTGTTAAATTAAAACTCTTTCTGACAATCACATATACCAAATTTTCCAAAAAGTCCAATCTATAAAAATTTTGCAGTTATTATATTTGTACATAACAAAAACTTTATCAGAAGTGACCTGGATAAAGGGAACAGATTGTTGTCAAGACAAACTGAAATAGAGATAAAAAAGAACTCTTCTTATAGTTGGACTCTCTGGTAGAAGATTTTGTTGCTATAGAAGATATAGTAGGGCTAAAACTCTAAAGTTTTTTGTAAAAGATACAAAAGCTTAGGCAGAAATGTACTTTTGGTTAAATATAATATTCTGTAAAACATAAAACTTACATTTTCTACAACTTTGGTACTCTCAATATTTTCCTTGGCTTTCCAAAATTTTGCCAAAAAGTAGGAAATCCAGCTTACCACTAGCTTACTCCCTCTAAAAGATTGGTATTGTTTACAATTTCCAAATTGAAATGGCATCTACCAAAATAGAGACAAGTCATGACTTGTGTTCAGGATCTTGTGATAAACAATGGAAACTATATGCAATAGTTTAGAGGAAATACTGAAATGAAATTTCTTTCTAGAATATTCTTGTAGATATAGTTTATTTTCTTTTATTTTCTTTATATATATATATAATACTTAGGTAGAGTGTTTCTCTGCACAGTATTATATAATTTTTATTTTATTAATTATTTATTTTCATTAGTATTCATCTTAAGCAAATACTTTTTTTTTGTCTTTCTCATCTAGTGATTTGTTTTTTCATATTAGTATTTGAATTTCATTTAGATTGCGTAGTTTTTTCTCCTTTTAGTTTTTTCATTTATTTTCATTCAATCTTTTTTTTTAATAGTTGAATATGGATAGTAATATCCCAACATTTGTTGCTAGATGGGAGGGATTTGAAAAAAATTTTTACTTTTGGCGAGACTGATGAAGTGGTTTACTTTATTCATAAAGTTGCGACTGGTTACACTAAGAAACTCTTAGAAGTTATCGAATGATGCCAGATTTGCAAAGTTGGAAAAAGGGATTAGTTTAGTTCATGTGTATAGCTTTTTTACTTTTTAATTCTACAAATAAATACTGATGAAACTGTCAAAGATTAAAAAAAAATTACAAACTATTCAATTTATAACTATTTATTCTGAATAACTTATTTCTAACTATTCAATTTTTTCAAATCTAATCTAACTTTCAAATCCACCTCTAACTACCCAACCCCTTGTTCCAAACCTACCTACTTCTAAGCCCATTTTCTACTACTAATTTATTTCTAATTTTCAATCTTTATCTCTAAACCTAACTCTTAATGTTTATTCCTTATGATATGCTAAAACAAATCCTACCTTTCTCCTATTAAATTAACTAATCCTTAAACTTAAATTTATCTCAACATCCTATCACTAATACTCTACATTTTAATTCAAAATCTAATTCTTTCTATTAACTCTAATACTTTATTTTTTATAACTGCATTTAAGCAAATTATAATATGATTATAGAATCTCTAGTTGTTTTTTTTAGAAAAATTTCAAGTTGACCAACTAAGTTTATAAATATTCTGCCAAATTTGGTCTATTAGCACCTCAATTAGGATAAATATAGTCAAAGTCCCAACTTTCTTTATTAATATTTCAAAATTACCCAATACTCAATTCTATTCTCTTTGGGTCTGAAATTTTCATCTCTATTCAAAACTTTAACTTTTCTAAAGATCTTAGCCTCCAACCTATTTGCAAAACTTAATTTACAATTCAAAAAAAAATTAGTATTAGTAAAAAAAACATATAAAAATAGATATATATATATAACAAAAAAAATATAAAAAATAAAAAAATTATTATTATTTATCTTGTAGAAAGTATAGTTCTAAAATTAATTAAGCATAAAGGAACTCTAAATTTCTTATGTTTGCTAGTTTTGAATAAGTAGAGTTAAATATACAGTCGTCCCTCTCTATAATCACCAAGTCCATCGCACTCTATTTTGGTAATTGTAAAGAGGTGTGACTATAAATAAAATACCTCATTATGGTCATGTAATCAAAGGCCAGTAAGTAATATATTTGCACATATTTGAAATACTATTAAAAAATTTAAACCAGTGGCCCAATTTGGATAAAACAACTACCAGAGTGTTTGACTCAATAAGATGATTCTAAAGAGTCCAAAATCATCCAAATTTAATTACAAATGCTAAGATTATTAAGGATTTTTTCACTCAGATATTTAAATTTAATCAATTCTTAAACATGTAAAATGATACAAATCCTTAACGATCTCAGGGGCATGTGATCCGATTTTAAAAATTTTGGGCTCATTAGAAGCATCTCATTGGGACGAACATTTTGGTAGTTATTTCATCTAAATTGGATCATTAAATCAAAAGTTATTTGCTATCAAACCTTTAAAGAGCCTTAATAGATAATTTTAAATATACGTGAATATGAAAATTGGCCAATCAGATTTTATAAACCGTATTTAGTTAAAAATTGGTGACTATTGAGGGTTTTTTATTAATAAAATTGTTAAAAATCAAATTTTCATAGTGATAGTGATTATAAGTGATTTGTGGCTATAATGAGGTTTTTACTATGTTTGAGTCCATTGCACAAAATTGGGTACTTAAATAGAGGTGTGACTATATGGGGTGTGACTATAGGGAGGTCTGACTGTATAAGTTTGTTTACCATATTTTTGTGTAATAACACACGCCTGTGCATTATTTTGAGCACCTGTACGTTATTTCAAGATGCACATGTGTGATCTTTAGATCAATATTGCCAAAATTTAATAGACAAGTGACTATAATTATATTTATAGTGAAATGCTTAGAGGATGGTGGCATTATTTTGGAATGCACATGTGTGTTATTTTGAGGCAAATAGATGTTTTTTTTTAAGGGTGCTATTGGTGCTCTTTTATTAACTCAATATTACAAAGAATTTATATATACAGCAGGTTTTTTATAATCTATATCTCTCTCCAATTGTCCATTTTTCCTAGCTGACTTCAGCGAGCCAACCACGTCTGGTGCTCTGTACACTAGGATCATAGGCAGCTTTAAAGGAACTACATATTCTGCTAGTACGCTATCTAGATCGTCCATTTTTCATCTACTCCAAGTGCCACTTTCTATTTTTGGTCAGTATAGCATTAGGTTCCTGGGTTTTTACTTTCCTAATTTGGTCAGTATCCTTGTTTTTTATTCATATTTGTCTTATTCCTTTTTTTTATAGTGGATGGTCCTTATGTTTATGACATTTTTTGTCGATTTTTTCCTTTTCTGGATGTCGCATAATCTCGTGCCTATATCACACAACTTATTGTCATTGTAGTACAATGTCCAGAAATAGTGGAAATGTTTGACACCTTATCATAGATCTTTACTATTTGTGATTCCAACACGGTTTTTGTTATCCACTAGACTCAAACCAGTGACCTTGTGAATATGACCCCAGAGCACTAACCACTGCGCTATCCAACCCAGGGTCGCAAATAGGTGATTTTTAAAAAAGTAGCAATTTTGAAATAATGCATATGTGCATTATTACATGAAATACAATATTGCTTTTTCTAGTACTAATTGTTAATTAGTTTGCTTATACTAATCATTCCATTCACAATAATAATTTCATATTAATTAATTCATCCATATTAATAATATCATTCACATTACTAATTTTATGTTCATTAATGATCTCATTTGTATTAATTTTTTTTTAGAACTTTGGCAGTCTTGCTGAATTCTTATAGATTTTTATTACTAAAAATTTCTTTTTAATATATTACAATCAACAGACTTTGACCTCATTTGGCTACAAATAAAATTTGTGCCCAAATGCGACCAGCCGCATCGATTTATGTATAAGCCAAAAAAAATTTTCATTAGCTATAGTTACAAACCAACTATGTTTCTTAACCTACTCCTTCAAAAACTCTTTATCTGGTCTTCTCATAAAGAAGAATAAAAACAAGAGGAAGATTAAAATAGGGGAACAAAACTAAATACCCAACAAAATTAACCAAAAACCAAAATTATACATCCAAGAAAAACTAAAACAAAAAAAAACCAAAGAAAAAGCAAAGAAAAAATAAACTATATAAGTGTTATTAAGCCTATAATAGACTATAAAAATTATATAACACTGCATAGAATATATTTACCAAAGTGTTATATGTACATGAAAGAACAAACAACTATATCTCGAACTCTGTGACCAAGTAAGAAATTCTTCATGTGCCCTTCAAGATTCCATAGCATGTCATTTATTGTTTATTTGATAACCAAACTCACTCGTGACGGCACCAGTTCTGGCCTGGGGATGCATACTAGATTGGAAGGAGTAAATACTGCTAATCTTTTAGAGAGGGTAAGCTAGAATGCCCACTTTTTGGCAAAAATTTCAAAAAATTCAAAGAGGCGAAAAACGATGCTTGAAACAAACTTGAAGGAAAGTATAAAAAGATAAAACTCATTTTCTTGTTGTTCACTACTGTTTTACTACAAAAAACTTCATCAACGAAGATACTATGTTTATATCTCTACCAAAATTTTCTGTACAAGGGCACCACCTCCTGCCAGTTATCTTGTAAGAGAACGCATCTGGCTTGCATGCCGAATATACAAAGGAGTCCCAGAAAAAAGAGCTGTTAACCCTTATAAAAACTATATTTTTGTGTTATTCTACTATATATAATGCATAGGCAACTCTCCAATAAGAAACTTTTTGTTTTTTCTTCTGTCAGAAATTTGGACCAAATGATCATTGGAAGAAATTCTCCCATTTGTATTAATTATTTATCAATAATTCACTATTGCATATATATATATATATGAAAAAGAGATCAAAAAAAAGAATAAGAAATTTTTATTTTTACTTATCGAACATTTTTGAATCATTCACATTAAATATTATAATATTTTATTAGTATTGATCATTTTGTCTGCATTAATTATATTGTTACTCAATGGATCTACTAATGCTTCTTAGAAGTTATTCCATATTACAAAAGGCTCACCACCTCTTTGAGAGATCCTAAATGTTAATTTAATGTTCTAAATTTAACCCTTGTAACATTAGCAAGAAAAGTTTGACCTAGACAAAAGAAAAAATTTAACCAAGAAGAAAGAAAAGTCAATTGAAAAGTCCCAAATTTGAAAAAAAACAAGAACAAAAAACCTTTACTTAATTTAAACCCAGCTATGTAATATCCTTTAGAAGCCAATTTTAGAAGCTAGAAAAGGAGATTTGAATATTGTTAGACCAGAGAATTTTTTTTTACTTTTGATCAAAGTCCTAAAAAGAGTTGATCAAAAGTTCAAAGTAGAGATGCTAAACCCAAAATTAGTACTATACCCAAATCAAGAAAGAAAATATAAAAAAAAATAGTAGCTACTATACATACCCCTATTAAAATTAAAAATTTCAAAACTTTGAGCTAAGATATTTTGACAACTACTTGACTAAATTCTATGAACATTTTTTTTTTTATTTGAATTATATGAATTTGTAAAATTAAAATAAAAAAGTTCATCAAATTTAGTCAGATGATTGTTAAGATACCTTCACTCAAATTTAGAAAAAAATCAAAATGTTTACCAAAATAAAAGCTGTACCAAAGTTTTTTAAAACTTTGAGTGAAGATAATTTGACAACCAACTAACAAAATTCAATGAACTTTTTTTTATTTGAATTCTATGAATTTATAAATTCAATTAAAAAAAAGTTTATTGAATTTGATCAAATGCTGTCAAGATATCTTCATTCAAAGTTTTAAAAAACTTGATACAGCTTTTATTTTGATAGATATTTTGATTTTTCTTTGACTTTGAGTAAAGGTTTTTCAACAACCATCTGACTAAATTTAATAATTTTTTTATTTTAATTCTATAAATTTATATAATTCAAATAAAAATAAGTTCATAGAATTTAGTCAGATGTGTATTAAGATACCTCAAGTTGGAGAAAATTCAAAACATCTATCAAAATAAAAGCTGTGCTAAAGTTTTTTTAAAAATTTAAGCAAAAATATCTTAGCAACTATCTGACCAAATTTGATAAAGTTTTTTTTATTTGAATTCTATGAATTCATATAATTCAAATAAAAAAACTTCATTAATTGATCAGATAGTTGTCAAGATATTTTTGCTCAAAGTTTTAAAAAAAACTTTGGTATAGCTTTTATTTTACAATTATTATAAAACATCCTATAGTGTTAAACACCAAAGGTAAATTAGATTTGCAATCCATGTAACAAAAACAAAAAAATAAATTTTTATAAAACAAAAAATAAATTTTAATTACTTTAGGGTTAGAGTGAGACCTGGAATTTATTGGTGGCATTAGTATATACAAAATTTAGCAAGGATTTTTTTTATTAGAACCCCAAAGGTGGTTTCATAATCAAATAAACAAAAAAACCAAAATTTTATGTTATATCTGATCTTAAATTTTGATTGGTTATTCTAATAGTTTGTGTAACATGGTGTTCAGTAAACTTATTTTAATAGACATTTTAATTTTTCTCCAACTTTGAGCGAAGTTATCTTGACAACCATCTGACTAAATTCAATTAACTTTCTTTATTTGAATTCTATGAATTTAGATAATTCAAATAAAAAAAGTTCATTATATTTGGTTAGATAGTTGTCTATATATCTTAGCTCAAAGTTTAAAAAAACTTTGGCAAAGCTTTTATTTTAATAGGCATTTTGATTTTTTCTCCAACTTTAAGCAAAGATATCTTAACATACATCTAACTAATTACAATGAACTTTTTTTATTTGAATTATATGAAATTATAGAATTGAAATAAAAAATTTATCAAATTTAGTCAGATGGTTGTTGAGAAACCTTCACTTAAAATTAGAAAAAAATCAAAATATCCATTAGAATAAAAGCTGTATCAAAGTTTTTTAAAACTTTGAACAAAGATATCTTGACAACCATTTGACCAAATTTGATAAACTTTTTTTATTTGAATTCTATGAATTTATAAATTTAAATAAAAAAAGTTTATCGAATTTGGTCAGATTGTTGTCAAGAATCTTCACTTAAAGTTTTAAAAAACTTTGTACAGCTTTTATTTTAATAGATATTTTGATTTTTTTCTAACTTTGAGCAAAACTTTTTTAACAACTACCTTATTAAATTTGATGAACTTTTTTTATTTTAATTCTATAATTTTATATAATTCAAATAAAAAAAGTTTCTTGAATTTAGTTAGATAGTTGCCAAAATATCTTTGCTCAAAGTTTTAAAATTTTTTAATTTTAATAGGGGTATAAATAGCAAATTTAGGAGTTATGTATAGTAGTAGCCAAAAAAATTAGTCAAATTGTTAAAAAAAAATAAATACTCAAAGTCAGAAAAACAAAAAAAAAATATATCTAATCTATATCAAAACATGCTGATAGGATAAACTAAATAAAATTAGTGCCAAGTTCCAAATTCAGAAAAGCAAGACAAACTTCAATAAAGGCTAACCAAGACAATCTATTCATAATAAAAATTTTTTTAAAAATTTAATATAAATATTTAAATAACTTTATCTATTATACTGTATAGGTTCTGAAAAATAATTAAATATAAATTTTATTAAAAAATTTTATTATATAAAAAAATTTATTTTATAAAAAATTTTGTTAATTCCTTATTTTTTCAATTTGTTTAATACAAAAATATAAATATACTAAATTAAAAATTTAATTAGTGATCCATCTAAGAACTATAGTTTTTTATAATAAAATTTGGGGCATATTTAATATAAGTCTTATAATAGAGTGAAATCTGGCGCTGCTCTCTAAGTGAAGTTGTTTTTTTACTAAGCTAACCTTTCTTCAACTTCTAGCAAAAGTTGTAGAGCATGTTTTTGTGATTCTAATGGTAGCAAGATCAGTAAAGTTAATCTGGTGGTTCTTGAGATATTTTAAGTTTTCTCCTTACAATCATATAAATTTCTTTACAAATTGTAAAGAAATTTTATATAATTGTAAAGAGAAAACTTAAAATATCTCAAGAACCACCAGATTAACTTTATTAATCTTACTACCATTAGAATCACAAAAACTAGCTCTACAACTTTTGTTAGAAGTTGAAGAAAGGTTAGCTTAGTAAAAAAAACAACTTCACTTAGAGAGCAGCACCAGATTCCACTCTATTATAAGACTTATATTAAATATGCCCCAAATTTTATTATAAAAAACTATAGTTCTTAGATGGATCACTAATTAAATTTTTAATTTAGTATATTTATATTTTTGTATTAAACAAATTGAAAAAATAAGGAATTAACAAAATTTTTTATAAAATAAATTTTTTTATATAATAAAATTTTTTAATAAAATTTATATTTAATTATTTTTCAGAACCTATACAGTATAATAGATAAAGTTATTTAAATATTTATATTAAATTTTTAAAAAAATTTTTATTATGAATAGATTGTCTTGGTTAGCCTTTATTGAAGTTTGTCTTGCTTTTCTGAATTTGGAACTTGGCACTAATTTTATTTAGTTTATCCTATCAGCATGTTTTGATATAGATTAGATATATTTTTTTTTTGTTTTTCTGACTTTGAGTATTTATTTTTTTTTAACAATTTGACTAATTTTTTTGGCTACTACTATACATAACTCCTAAATTTGCTATTTATACCCCTATTAAAATTAAAAAATTTTAAAACTTTGAGCAAAGATATTTTGGCAACTATCTAACTAAATTCAAGAAACTTTTTTTATTTGAATTATATAAAATTATAGAATTAAAATAAAAAAAGTTCATCAAATTTAATAAGGTAGTTGTTAAAAAAGTTTTGCTCAAAGTTAGAAAAAAATCAAAATATCTATTAAAATAAAAGCTGTACAAAGTTTTTTAAAACTTTAAGTGAAGATTCTTGACAACAATCTGACCAAATTCGATAAACTTTTTTTATTTAAATTTATAAATTCATAGAATTCAAATAAAAAAAGTTTATCAAATTTGGTCAAATGGTTGTCAAGATATCTTTGTTCAAAGTTTTAAAAAACTTTGATACAGCTTTTATTCTAATGGATATTTTGATTTTTTTCTAATTTTAAGTGAAGGTTTCTCAACAACCATCTGACTAAATTTGATAAATTTTTTATTTCAATTCTATAATTTCATATAATTCAAATAAAAAAAGTTCATTGTAATTAGTTAGATGTATGTTAAGATATCTTTGCTTAAAGTTGGAGAAAAAATCAAAATGCCTATTAAAATAAAAGCTTTGCCAAAGTTTTTTTAAACTTTGAGCTAAGATATATAGACAACTATCTAACCAAATATAATGAACTTTTTTTATTTGAATTATCTAAATTCATAGAATTCAAATAAAGAAAGTTAATTGAATTTAGTCAGATGGTTGTCAAGATAACTTCGCTCAAAGTTGGAGAAAAATTAAAATGTCTATTAAAATAAGTTTACTGAACACCATGTTACACAAACTATTAGAATAACCAATCAAAATTTAAGATCAGATATAACATAAAATTTTGGTTTTTTTGTTTATTTGATTATGAAACCACCTTTGGGGTTCTAATAAAAAAAATCCTTGCTAAATTTTGTATATACTAATGCCACCAATAAATTCCAGGTCTCACTCTAACCCTAAAGTAATTAAAATTTATTTTTTGTTTTATAAAAATTTATTTTTTTGTTTTTGTTACATGGATTGCAAATCTAATTTACCTTTGGTGTTTAACACTATAGGATGTTTTATAATAATTGTAAAATAAAAGCTATACCAAAGTTTTTTTTAAAACTTTGAGCAAAAATATCTTGACAACTATCTGATCAATTAATGAAGTTTTTTTATTTGAATTATATGAATTCATAGAATTCAAATAAAAAAAACTTTATCAAATTTGGTCAGATAGTTGCTAAGATATTTTTGCTTAAATTTTTAAAAAAACTTTAGCACAGCTTTTATTTTGATAGATGTTTTGAATTTTCTCCAACTTGAGGTATCTTAATACACATCTGACTAAATTCTATGAACTTATTTTTATTTGAATTATATAAATTTATAGAATTAAAATAAAAAAATTATTAAATTTAGTCAGATGGTTGTTGAAAAACCTTTACTCAAAGTCAAAGAAAAATCAAAATATCTATCAAAATAAAAGCTGTATCAAGTTTTTTAAAACTTTGAATGAAGATATCTTGACAGCATTTGATCAAATTCAATAAACTTTTTTTTAATTGAATTTATAAATTCATAGAATTCAAATAAAAAAAAGTTCATTGAATTTTGTTAGTTGGTTGTCAAATTATCTTCACTCAAAGTTTTAAAAAACTTTGGTACAGCTTTTATTTTGGTAAACATTTTGATTTTTTTCTAAATTTGAGTGAAGGTATCTTAACAATCATCTGACTAAATTTGATGAACTTTTTTATTTTAATTTTACAAATTCATATAATTCAAATAAAAAAAAAAATGTTCATAGAATTTAGTCAAGTAGTTGTCAAAATATCTTAGCTCAAAGTTTTGAAATTTTTAATTTTAATAGGGGTATGTATAGTAGCTACTATTTTTTTTTATATTTTCTTTCTTGATTTGGGTATAGTACTAATTTTGGGTTTAGCATCTCTACTTTGAACTTNTAACTTTCAGCAATAGCATCTTTTACAATAAAGCTACGTAGCATTGATTATTTTTCAGTTTACATTTAGCTCAAATATTTTGATCTATTATGCAATACTACATATATAATACTGCAACTATTTCAGACACTGTGGAGCATAGTGACCTGCCTGTTTACAATTTTGGCAATGTCTCACACGCTTTAAATTGCTATCAATTTGATCGGTAATATCTTGAACATTTTTTATCTTTTTTCTTAGCAAATATTCTCCTCCTGATTTTTAATGTTTAGGCTATTGCCTTTTGTACTGTACACGTATCAGATCATTAATAATTGTATTTTCAATGTTATTAACCTTCTCTTGTTGTTTTTCTATTTCGACTTTAGTTTTTTCGATAAATTTTTCTAAGCAACTAACCAATTTGTCAACATTATCTGCCCGAAATGCATAGTCAAGTGCTTTTTTAGCATGCCCCATTCCAAACCATATTTTTGTTTAGAACCTCGCTTTTGTTCAATGCAATCTGTTTTTCTAATATTCGCCAAATGATCAAATGATAATGGCCATGAAGGAAGCTGGTTCAACTGATTTTTAGCAATTTGATACACTGGGGTTGAAACATGAATTTGTCGATCAACAATAGCTTTTTTGTCATTCTACCATCGCAATGAGATTAAAGTTATATAGAAGCATGCTTTTTTAGAATAAGACATTACTCTAAAAAAGTGTCTACAAACAATGCCTCTATTAATAAGCCAAAGACATATGCATAGGTGAGATCCATCATCTGTACAATTGCATATTGGGGCATGGTTTGTGGAGACTTATGCCTATTTACACTTCATACTTCCAGAATATTGTGATTCAATATATGACTAATTAATAAAGAGAATAGAGCCTGTGGTTGATCGTATTCATCTTCTCTACCCATTTCTAATTGGAATGAATCATCTGTTGTCTAAATAAAAAAAACAGTTGAGTATCCTATTCCACAACACATATCATGTTGATCAATATTGTGCACCTCAAACAAAATAAAAGAGTCAAACCAAATTACTCATATTCTAATGGCAATCCTAACCCTAAATCTAGCCTTCTAAATATATTTCAATAGGCGCTCATTTTAAATCAGAAAATCTTTACGTACCTCCAATAATGAAGACCAGTTATTAATCAAAAAAGCATCGTAGCAGAGTGATTGGGATATTTGGTCACATTGTTTTTAAAATATTTGTGGTGTGAGATATACTTGCAATAGCTTGATCATTTCTGGAAAGTACACTTCCATTATATTAGGCAATCTTCGAGTTGGTACTGCACTTTTGCATTCATTTACAATGCTCTTTTTGATTGATTATCAAATGCAGCTTGGATTTCTTCGATAACATCAGCTAGTTGTGAATTTCGGCCAAGTTTCTCTTTTATTATTCAGTTAGAAGTCTTTGCTCATTGAGTACTTTGAATTCCCCTAGTAAAATGCCTGTTAACTGTGTCAAATAATAATTTTTTAATCGAAAATACATTGACAATTTACAGCTGATGATTGCTATATATAATCTGCAAAATACCTGCAAAGCTAGCCCATCTTTCCCTACATGAATATAAAGTACGTATCAAATATTGTTCACATGCAGGATATTCTTCAATTAGCTTAGCCCACTTAGTTTCAAATTGTCTAGGGCATAGGGAATTATGCATCTCTAAAAATTTATGCCGAAATTCCTTAAATTGGCTGTATAACTTTTTCTTGAGGTTTTATTTCAAATTTAGATCAATGTAAAATATACAATGGAAAAGACGTGTCTCTGGGTAATTATTACGTATAGCTGATATCAAAGCAGGGCCCAAATCAGAATATATTACTCTTGGAGTAATTTCACAGGCTATTTTAAGTTCAACTAAAATCCAGGTAAATGTTTCTTCAGTTTCATCCTCTATAAGTGCCGCAGCCACTATTAAATTTCTAAAGTCATTATTAATAGCTGTAACCATAAATAGGATCATATCGAATTGGTTTGTCTTTGATGTTGTATCAATAACAATAACATCATGGAACCTTTCATAAGCATGCATTTGTGCTAGAAACATCCAGAATAATGCTGTTAGTCTCCTTTCATCAGGATCAATTATTGGCTTTACTATCCATGATGGATCATTATCCTTCTTCTGATACAAATTAGATAAAGTTTGACATGCGTCATTTTTTTGAGGTTTTAGCTGTTTCTTATACTTTTGTATTATGTTACTTAGATCTTTTTTATTAATCTTTTTATCAGGAAATGATTCTGAAAGCAGATTATACTGTGTTGGCATTTCTAATCTTCCTTGAACAGTCCAGAATTTAATTTTTTCACACATTTCATCAGTTAAATGACGGAACCTTGGAGCTGTTTCTACAATAAGAGAGTTCATTGGGTGGTTGTGTTCACCTATAATGTTGTTTATTTTAATCCCGTTTTCTGTTTTAGGGAATGATAAATTAACATGCCAGGAACAACCAATCATCACTGATTCTCTATCCCTTCTATTCTCTGTTAAAATGGTCTTTTCAGTTTCATGTGTATGTGTATGAGAGCACTTAAAAGTACGGCGACATGTTATACTATTGTCAACTAGATCAGGAACATGGCATTATTTGTGAAGACAAAATCCCTCTTGCTTTCTATATTCCTCAAGGTGAGATTCAGCGAGGTTCCATGTGACAAATTTCATATCTACATATAATTTTAACTTCCCAAATTCATCTTCTATATCATCTTTTGTGTCCTTGTATTCGCTTTCCTCTTCATGAATATCAATGACATTATCAGGAGTTTTGATAGTTGAACTATCTTAGATGAAGGCATGAAAAATAAATAGTGAAATAAGTAGTCACAAATGAATTCACTAACTACAAAAAATCTGAAAGCAAATATAAACCTATATGATTTGTTCTGGAACTACTTGGCCGAAGTTCATTTATAACTTCTTCTTCGAATGAAAGGTACTTGTCTTCAATAAGAATACAAAAAATAAATAGAAGATATTAGGATGCAGTTAAATTAGGAGGTTCATCAAAAAAAAATTCTGGACAAACGCAACATACCAATGGCATTAGTTGTTTCGAAACTCAAATTCTTTTCAAATAAAGAGTACAATGGGCCCTCTTCAAATATAGTATACAAAGTGTAATACCAAAAGGATAAATTTGCATCATTATCAGGTTCCATTTTTTATAATCCAAACGAATGTATAAGATGCACGATTTCGTAAATAGCAATACGGTTTAAATTACAAATGAGTTAAGATTTGTATGATAATTACGAATGTAGGATGCACGATTTTATAAAGCGAATTAATAAAAGACTAAAATAGAGATGCATGATCTTATGATTACAAATGATTTATGAAAATATTTGTAAAATCAAAAATCAGAAAGGTGAAGTGATCGAATGATGAAATTGATGTTAATTATTTGTTTAATAACTTGGAGTTAAATTATTGTAAATAACCCGGGGTTAAATTGATATTAACTATTTGTTTAATTACCTGGAGTTAAATTATTGTAAATCACCCGAGGTTAAATTTATTAAAATCACCTGGGTTAAAATTTATCAAAATCACCTGTGTTAAAATTAATTAAATTCTATTATATTAATCAATTAAAATTAAATAAAATGCTTACACCATATATGGGTAGAGGTGGCTACTAAGTAAAAAATACTATATAATAAATGGCATGCCCCTTATTATAATTTTTATTATAAGTTACTATAAAAATTCTATTATAGAGCTTACTATTCTAATAGTATATGGTTAAGATAGTTGTATTTAAATTTATCACAATTTTTATTTTGTGTACTATAAAGAATTTTGTTACAAATTCAAAATACTTATTATATAGTTATAAAACTTAATTATTTGGGTAATCAAAATAAGTAGTTAAAATTGAATTATTGTAATTTTTATAATAAGTTACTGTTAAAAATTTTTAATATATACTTACTTTTTAATATAATTTACAGCATAGTTAGATTGAATAAAATTGGAATTATTATAATTTTTACTAAATTATTGCAAAAATTCTGTTATAAACTTACTCACTTTTAGATATTTATAGAATGCAGTTAATATTAAGCTAATTGTATTAAATTATTATAACTACTTTCATAATTTCTGTTACAGAACTTATTCGTTAATATAGTGCATAAATAGTTAAGATTTAGATTATTATAGTTTTAACCAAAATGTTACTAGAAAAAATTCTATTAGTAATCAAAATATATATTAAAGTTAAGATTAAGTTTAAGCTAGTTGTATTGGATTCCTACAAATTTATTATAATGTACTGTAATAAATAAATATATTACAGTATTATTATAATTTTTATTATAAATTACTATACTATTATAAGTACTGTTACAAAATTTACTGTCTAGTAACAAAAGTAAAAGTTAAAATTGAGTTTTTGTTTTTTTTTACAATAACTGCAAAAAATAATATTCTGTTATAAAGATAACTTTTTAATATAGTATTATACTTGCTTGCAAAACTGGACAAATCCCAAATCTCTAAAAAGCAATTGCTGCTTGTAAAAAATTAAATCAAACAAATAATTCTAAAATTTTATAAGTATATTATTTATAGCTATAAGAATATACTTGATTTATTTAAACAAAGATTATTAATCAAATTTTTGAGCTATGAGTTTGCCAGACTCTCTGGGTTTGTCCATTTTAAGTAAACTTAAAGTGGACAAACCCAAAGGGTCTGGCCAAACTCATAGCTCAAAAATTTGATTAATAATCTTTGTTTAAATAAATCAAGTATATTCTTATAACTATAAATAATATACTTATAAAATTTTAGAATTATTTGTTTGATTTAATTTTTTACAAACAGCAATTACTTTTTAGAGATTTGGGATTTGTTCAGATTTTGTCAGCAAGTATAATGGTATATATAATAGTTAAGGTTAATTAAGTATTAGAATTATTATGATTTCTATTATGAGTTACTCAAAAAAATTTTGCTATATAAATTACTTGCTATTCTGGAGATTAAAGTATATAGTTAGAATTTGTTGTATTGAAATTACTAATTTTTATCAATTTATTATAAAATATTTGTTACAAAACTTATTTACTAATGAAGTACATTAGTAGTAATTGAGTAATTCTTATAAAAAATTATATTACAGAACTTATTTCTATATTTGTAAGTACATAGTTAATATATAATTTCTACTAATTACTATAAAAATTTATATTTAACTTATTATACTAATACAATATAAAGTAGTTAAGTTACCATAAACTGCCATATTAAAGACCCAGGTCTGTTACATTTTCTCAATTTTAAACCTAATAGTAGACCTGTGGATCCATTGTATGGATAGGGTCCAGTATTGGTCAATAAAGTATAGCACAAGAAAATGAATTATATTTTGTTTTCAAGCTATCTGAAGTTTATCCTATAGTAATATACCCAGGTCTTTTATCTTTTACAAAAATTTCAATCTATATTGTAGACCCAGGGATAATACATGGTGTGTCTACTATTATGAGGGATCTTTTATATAGCAGTTTATAGTAGTATCTGAATTGTTGTAATTTTTATGAAGTTGCTATAAAAATTCTGTTATAAACTTGCTATTCTGGTAACTATAGTATTGTGTTAGTTGTATTGGAATTATTATAATTTTTTTCAATTTACTATAAAGAATTTTGTTATAAAATATACTAATATATATAGTAGTAAGATTAAGTTAATATTGAAATTGTTATGATTTTTATATCAAAGACCTATTATAGAACTTACTCATTATTCCCATAATTACAGTATATTTAAGTAAAAATATACTATAAAGAGGACCTAAAATATCTCTCATATAGGTCATAACTAATTTGCTCAAATTTTAAGGTTTTTGCTACCTCTAAAATTAAGTAAATTTGCTAAAAATTCAATTATTATATTAAGTTTTTAGAATTTAACTAATTTTAACATCTGGTTAAAGCTATAAATTTTAATCACCCTTTTTTTTATAGAAGTTTTTTATATAAAAAATTTTTCTTTAAAGATTAGAGTTAGGGTAAGTGTATAGGTATATTAAGTTAGAGGATGGGTTAATTATTTATATACAAAATTAGATGCCAAAAACTTTTATTTAATAGCCCAAAGCTAGTTTTTGTAATAAATTTTGCGATATTGATAATTTATTGATTTTTTTCTAAATTTTCTTAAAATTTTCTTTATTTTGTTATACAAGATCCTGAGACCTGATTAGTAAATTATAGGGTGGCTACATCACCAGGAGGGCAAGTTAGCAACACTCAAGTTTTTATATTAATTTGCTAAAAATTAAATTATTATATTAAATAGTACTCTTAGGTTCAGGTGCTCTAAGAAAATTTGACCAGCATATAAAAATATATTCTGCTAGTATATTTACTTTTACCAGTATATTTCTTAAAAATTTAAGAGAAAATGCTTAATTTTTGATTTTTGATCAAAAAATCCAAAATTAAATACAGTCATCCCTCTTTATAATCACCAAGTCCGTTGCACTCTATTTTGGCGATTGTAAAGAGGTGTGACTTAAATAAAATACCTCATTATGGTCATGTGATCAAAGGCCAATAAGTAATATATTTGTACATATTTGAAACACTATTAAAAATTTTAATCCAGTGGCCCAATTTGGATAAAACAACTATCAAAGTGTTTGACTCAATGAGACAATTCTAAAGAGTCCAAAATCCAAATTTAATTACAAATGCTAAGATTATTAATTGGCGATCCATCTAAGAACTATAGATTTTTTATAATTTTTTATAATAAAATTTGGGGCATATTTAATATAAGTCTTATAATAAAGTGAAATCTGGTGCTGCTCTCTAAGTAAAGTTGTTTTTTTTACTAAGCTAACCTTTCATCGACTTTTAATAAAGTTGTAGGGCAAGTTTTTGTGATTCTAATGTAGTAAAATTAGTAAAGTTAATCTGGTGGTTCCTGAGATATTTTAAGTTTTCTCTTTACAATCATATAAAATTTCTTTACAATTTGTAAAGAAATTTATATTAATTGTAAAGAGAAAACTTAAAATATCTCAAGAACCACCAGATTAACTTTATTAATCTTACTACCATTAGAATCACAAAAACTAGCTCTACAACTTTTGTTAGAAGTTGAAGAAAGGTTAGCTTAGTAAAAAAAACAACTTCACTTAGAGAGCAGCACCAGATTCCACTCTATTATAAGACTTATATTAAATATGCCCCAAATTTTATTATAAAAAATTATAAAAAATCTATAGTTCTTAGATGGATCACCAATTAATTTTTATATGAAGGAACAAATAGATGATAGTCAGACTCAATATACAGAGCAGACTTTGGTTTCCTGCACAGCTATAAGAACTGGGCATATAGTGAGCGACTTTACAAAAGTTTTTTTATAACTCCTCAAATAACAATTCACCTATTCTCTGAGGAGACCAGTTACAACAAAATTTTTAACAAACATAATTTTCCTCTGCTTCCTTCTGTACAAACTCTTAAATTCTTCTAATAGCATTTACTTAAAAATGCTTTTTTATAACTATACAAAATTTTTGTTAATACAACAATTCTTAAAATACATGTTTATCTAAATATCAATGATCCTCTTTCCTAACTAATATTATTCTCAACCTAAATCAATATTCTATCTACTATCCTTTTATTTATTAAATCATTCTTATTTGAAACTATAATACCCAAACAATCAGAAACATCACTAATACAACCAACTGCTATAAACCTACTAGAGTTTTCTACTCATACTAATGATTCTATATCAAGTACTATTTCTAATAACCTATATAATACAACCTATAACAACTCTTAGCCAGGTTACCAACTATCTGATCTAAATATTAATACCCACAATAATAAAGACCAATCTCTTTTACACTTGAACAAATCAAAATCTGCTTTCTTAATACAAATAAACTATCTTATCTAAACAAATCTTACTTCACAAATTTATTACTAAGAATCAAATAAATATTAATAAATATTTTTGGTCTCTCTAAAACTCATTTAAGTACTAAAAAAGCAAAAATATTATCTCTAACCCAGATCTTACTAATTATACTAACTTCTGGAATAAAACTAACAATACCAGACAAGGTGGTGTTGGTCTCTTAATACATAAAAATCTTGCTAAATTCATTAGAGGAGTGACAAAAGTCAGATGATTTTTTAGAGGGAAAGGGAATAAAAAGTTAAAATTATATATAAGAATCTGACTATACATATATTAAGGAAGAGGGGGTAGGCCTCTGATAATAAATAATCAGGTGATTAATGATATGACCCTTAGAAAAATACAAGAATATAAAGGCTATATTCTTATAGTAGATCAGTCTTTATCAAATTACCCTATTTGACTCATATAGCTATACTTCTCTACAAAGAAAAACAAACTTTAAAAAAAGAAATACATGAAAATCACTTCTATTTATTCAACAAACTAACTACAAAATCATTATTTTAGAAGACTTTAATGCAACACCAAGTCCTAAAATTGCTAGCTACCACTAAAAAAAACTCAATCTCTAGAATCCCTACTAATTAAATATCTTAAACCTAATTATTATAATATTTTTAGACCTTTCATACTAATTTTCTCAAATATACTTGCTACCATAAAGAATACCATAGACCAAATCTGAACAAATCTACATATAACTACTCTAGACTATGCAGATATTCTTGATACAACTCTTACAGATTCAGACCATAATATCATTCTTTTAGAAATTACTTTATCTGCTACTACAATATGATTCTATAAATAACCTAAATAGAAAATAACTCTTTAGAAACACACAACTGCTGAACAAATAGAAAAATATCAAAAACTCCTTGATGAAAATTTAAAAATAATCAAGAACCAAATCACACAAGTCCAAAACCAACAAAACTTGGATAAAATATAGAAAACAATCAACAAATTCTTTATCAAAGTAGCCGACAAACATATATCATATAAAAAATAAACCCTAATAAAAAAACAATCAACTCAAAAAATTAATTATATACCTACTTTTTTCCAATACAAAACACTTGTCAAAATTAAAAAATCTTTCAAATCCCCTAATCTCTTTAATCTCCTTTACTAATACTACCAAAAATTTTAATACAATACATTACTAACACCAAACTTTATATATAACCTGTATCTAACTACTTTTCAAAACCTCTTAAAAACTGAAACCAAAAATTTAAAAACATTAATTGATCAAGAGAAAAGAAAACAATCTCAACAAGAAATCACAATTAAAATCTAAGAATGAAATCTAAGCTTTTCTAAAAATCCTAAACTCTTTTTCAAAAAAGTTCTTAAAAGATATAACAATAATACTAATCTAGACAAACTACTCTCTTATGATTCTTTACTAACTAGTGATACAGGTCGACCCTGGCCCAATGGCCAGGTCGATGAGTGGGTTGCCCTCAGCTTGCACCTTTGTGGGCCAGGCCGGTTGGTAAGAGAAGTGTTAAAATTGATTATTTTCTAAAGTATATTTTAGGCCAGAAATTAAATAAAAATCAGCTGGTCATTTATAATAATATAAGAGAATTGGCTTATTTAATAATAAACTGCTAATAATGAATATAATCTAAGAATATTCAGAGATATAGTGTCACAAATCACAATTTGTGATATTAGAAAATTTGATTTTTTTTTTATCAAAGAATCCTCTTTGTGTAGCAATTTTTATTTATTTATCTTAGCATTATAGCACATTTAACATGCTATCATGTCAAATGTGCAAAGGCTAGAAAAATTTATGGCTCCAAAATTATAAGGCAACACATTAAACATGATGGGCTTAAAATTAGTATTTTTATATTACCTTAGGTGGCAATTGCATGATTAACGTACTAATGTGTTAAACGTATAGTATAATAAACCTAAATGTATATAAATACCTTTATTTCGAGTTTAATAAAGCAGAATCTTCTCCTCGTTTTTAATAAAAATAAAAGAAAGTAAGCTTAAGTTGTGCCGAAGAGTTCTTTCACATATTTTTTTTTAAAATTAAAAATCTTTTCCTATTGTACTATAGTCTATTTTTTGTGTTATAATAAAATTCATTCTGAGATTCTTTTCCAAATTTGTTGGTATCTGTTCTGTTAAATTCTGTACTATCCAAATTCTATTACAAACCTAAGTTATATAATTTTTCGTAACTTTTAGAGTTAAATTGGTTAAATACTCCTCTCGCCCGAAATAATAGTTATAATAGAAAATCAATCAACATAAAATACTAATATGCTTAAATTTTTCTCAAGGACAACAAGATAAAAATTAAATCATTTAATATTACTAGATTTAGATAAAAAACTATCTGATAGCTTTTACATGTTTAATTTAGATAAATGTTGACTGATTCTGATCAGAAAAAATTATACTAGCAAAAGTTGGCCTGGTCGATTGGTCCAAGTTTTTTTTGGATCAGCCTCGGGCTACAATTTTATTATCAACCTGTATCACTATGACTAACAAATTCTGAAGAAATTAAAGAAGCTACTTGGCAATATTTTCAAAACTACTTTCAACAATAACTACTTTTACCTATTTCTCTAATTCTGAATTCTACAACCTATATAAATTCTAACCAGAACTTGAAATCGATTGTATCAATTTTCTTACAGAAATCTCAGATGAAGAATAGACCAAAATCATAAACCAATTACCTAACCAAAAAGCTTCAGCTCTCTCTGGTACTAACTATGAACATATATACATGCTGGCAAAACCCGGACAAATTCCAAATAATAAAAAAACAATTGCTATTTATAAAAGATTAAATCAAATAAATAATCTTAATATTTTGNTAGCTTTTATTTTACAATTATTATAAAACATCCTATAGTGTTAAACACCAAAGGTAAATTAGATTTGCAATCCATGTAACAAAAACAAAAAAATAAATTTTTATAAAACAAAAAATAAATTTTAATTACTTTAGGGTTAGAGTGAGACCTGGAATTTATTGGTGGCATTAGTATATACAAAATTTAGCAAGGATTTTTTTTATTAGAACCCCAAAGGTGGTTTCATAATCAAATAAACAAAAAAACCAAAATTTTATGTTATATCTGATCTTAAATTTTGATTGGTTATTCTAATAGTTTGTGTAACATGGTGTTCAGTAAACTTATTTTAATAGACATTTTAATTTTTCTCCAACTTTGAGCGAAGTTATCTTGACAACCATCTGACTAAATTCAATTAACTTTCTTTATTTGAATTCTATGAATTTAGATAATTCAAATAAAAAAAGTTCATTATATTTGGTTAGATAGTTGTCTATATATCTTAGCTCAAAGTTTAAAAAAACTTTGGCAAAGCTTTTATTTTAATAGGCATTTTGATTTTTTCTCCAACTTTAAGCAAAGATATCTTAACATACATCTAACTAATTACAATGAACTTTTTTTATTTGAATTATATGAAATTATAGAATTGAAATAAAAAATTTATCAAATTTAGTCAGATGGTTGTTGAGAAACCTTCACTTAAAATTAGAAAAAAATCAAAATATCCATTAGAATAAAAGCTGTATCAAAGTTTTTTAAAACTTTGAACAAAGATATCTTGACAACCATTTGACCAAATTTGATAAACTTTTTTTATTTGAATTCTATGAATTTATAAATTTAAATAAAAAAAGTTTATCGAATTTGGTCAGATTGTTGTCAAGAATCTTCACTTAAAGTTTTAAAAAACTTTGTACAGCTTTTATTTTAATAGATATTTTGATTTTTTTCTAACTTTGAGCAAAACTTTTTTAACAACTACCTTATTAAATTTGATGAACTTTTTTTATTTTAATTCTATAATTTTATATAATTCAAATAAAAAAAGTTTCTTGAATTTAGTTAGATAGTTGCCAAAATATCTTTGCTCAAAGTTTTAAAATTTTTTAATTTTAATAGGGGTATAAATAGCAAATTTAGGAGTTATGTATAGTAGTAGCCAAAAAAATTAGTCAAATTGTTAAAAAAAAATAAATACTCAAAGTCAGAAAAACAAAAAAAAAATATATCTAATCTATATCAAAACATGCTGATAGGATAAACTAAATAAAATTAGTGCCAAGTTCCAAATTCAGAAAAGCAAGACAAACTTCAATAAAGGCTAACCAAGACAATCTATTCATAATAAAAATTTTTTTAAAAATTTAATATAAATATTTAAATAACTTTATCTATTATACTGTATAGGTTCTGAAAAATAATTAAATATAAATTTTATTAAAAAATTTTATTATATAAAAAAATTTATTTTATAAAAAATTTTGTTAATTCCTTATTTTTTCAATTTGTTTAATACAAAAATATAAATATACTAAATTAAAAATTTAATTAGTGATCCATCTAAGAACTATAGTTTTTTATAATAAAATTTGGGGCATATTTAATATAAGTCTTATAATAGAGTGAAATCTGGCGCTGCTCTCTAAGTGAAGTTGTTTTTTTACTAAGCTAACCTTTCTTCAACTTCTAGCAAAAGTTGTAGAGCATGTTTTTGTGATTCTAATGGTAGCAAGATCAGTAAAGTTAATCTGGTGGTTCTTGAGATATTTTAAGTTTTCTCCTTACAATCATATAAATTTCTTTACAAATTGTAAAGAAATTTTATATAATTGTAAAGAGAAAACTTAAAATATCTCAAGAACCACCAGATTAACTTTATTAATCTTACTACCATTAGAATCACAAAAACTAGCTCTACAACTTTTGTTAGAAGTTGAAGAAAGGTTAGCTTAGTAAAAAAAACAACTTCACTTAGAGAGCAGCACCAGATTCCACTCTATTATAAGACTTATATTAAATATGCCCCAAATTTTATTATAAAAAACTATAGTTCTTAGATGGATCACTAATTAAATTTTTAATTTAGTATATTTATATTTTTGTATTAAACAAATTGAAAAAATAAGGAATTAACAAAATTTTTTATAAAATAAATTTTTTTATATAATAAAATTTTTTAATAAAATTTATATTTAATTATTTTTCAGAACCTATACAGTATAATAGATAAAGTTATTTAAATATTTATATTAAATTTTTAAAAAAATTTTTATTATGAATAGATTGTCTTGGTTAGCCTTTATTGAAGTTTGTCTTGCTTTTCTGAATTTGGAACTTGGCACTAATTTTATTTAGTTTATCCTATCAGCATGTTTTGATATAGATTAGATATATTTTTTTTTTGTTTTTCTGACTTTGAGTATTTATTTTTTTTTAACAATTTGACTAATTTTTTTGGCTACTACTATACATAACTCCTAAATTTGCTATTTATACCCCTATTAAAATTAAAAAATTTTAAAACTTTGAGCAAAGATATTTTGGCAACTATCTAACTAAATTCAAGAAACTTTTTTTATTTGAATTATATAAAATTATAGAATTAAAATAAAAAAAGTTCATCAAATTTAATAAGGTAGTTGTTAAAAAAGTTTTGCTCAAAGTTAGAAAAAAATCAAAATATCTATTAAAATAAAAGCTGTACAAAGTTTTTTAAAACTTTAAGTGAAGATTCTTGACAACAATCTGACCAAATTCGATAAACTTTTTTTATTTAAATTTATAAATTCATAGAATTCAAATAAAAAAAGTTTATCAAATTTGGTCAAATGGTTGTCAAGATATCTTTGTTCAAAGTTTTAAAAAACTTTGATACAGCTTTTATTCTAATGGATATTTTGATTTTTTTCTAATTTTAAGTGAAGGTTTCTCAACAACCATCTGACTAAATTTGATAAATTTTTTATTTCAATTCTATAATTTCATATAATTCAAATAAAAAAAGTTCATTGTAATTAGTTAGATGTATGTTAAGATATCTTTGCTTAAAGTTGGAGAAAAAATCAAAATGCCTATTAAAATAAAAGCTTTGCCAAAGTTTTTTTAAACTTTGAGCTAAGATATATAGACAACTATCTAACCAAATATAATGAACTTTTTTTATTTGAATTATCTAAATTCATAGAATTCAAATAAAGAAAGTTAATTGAATTTAGTCAGATGGTTGTCAAGATAACTTCGCTCAAAGTTGGAGAAAAATTAAAATGTCTATTAAAATAAGTTTACTGAACACCATGTTACACAAACTATTAGAATAACCAATCAAAATTTAAGATCAGATATAACATAAAATTTTGGTTTTTTTGTTTATTTGATTATGAAACCACCTTTGGGGTTCTAATAAAAAAAATCCTTGCTAAATTTTGTATATACTAATGCCACCAATAAATTCCAGGTCTCACTCTAACCCTAAAGTAATTAAAATTTATTTTTTGTTTTATAAAAATTTATTTTTTTGTTTTTGTTACATGGATTGCAAATCTAATTTACCTTTGGTGTTTAACACTATAGGATGTTTTATAATAATTGTAAAATAAAAGCTATACCAAAGTTTTTTTTAAAACTTTGAGCAAAAATATCTTGACAACTATCTGATCAATTAATGAAGTTTTTTTATTTGAATTATATGAATTCATAGAATTCAAATAAAAAAAACTTTATCAAATTTGGTCAGATAGTTGCTAAGATATTTTTGCTTAAATTTTTAAAAAAACTTTAGCACAGCTTTTATTTTGATAGATGTTTTGAATTTTCTCCAACTTGAGGTATCTTAATACACATCTGACTAAATTCTATGAACTTATTTTTATTTGAATTATATAAATTTATAGAATTAAAATAAAAAAATTATTAAATTTAGTCAGATGGTTGTTGAAAAACCTTTACTCAAAGTCAAAGAAAAATCAAAATATCTATCAAAATAAAAGCTGTATCAAGTTTTTTAAAACTTTGAATGAAGATATCTTGACAGCATTTGATCAAATTCAATAAACTTTTTTTTAATTGAATTTATAAATTCATAGAATTCAAATAAAAAAAAGTTCATTGAATTTTGTTAGTTGGTTGTCAAATTATCTTCACTCAAAGTTTTAAAAAACTTTGGTACAGCTTTTATTTTGGTAAACATTTTGATTTTTTTCTAAATTTGAGTGAAGGTATCTTAACAATCATCTGACTAAATTTGATGAACTTTTTTATTTTAATTTTACAAATTCATATAATTCAAATAAAAAAAAAAATGTTCATAGAATTTAGTCAAGTAGTTGTCAAAATATCTTAGCTCAAAGTTTTGAAATTTTTAATTTTAATAGGGGTATGTATAGTAGCTACTATTTTTTTTTATATTTTCTTTCTTGATTTGGGTATAGTACTAATTTTGGGTTTAGCATCTCTACTTTGAACTTTTGATCAACTCTTTTTAGGACTTTGATCAAAAGTAAAAAAAAATTCTCTGGTCTAACAATATTCAAATCTCCTTTTCTAGCTTCTAAAATTGGCTTCTAAAGGATATTACATAGCTGGGTTTAAATTAAGTAAAGGTTTTTTGTTCTTGTTTTTTTTCAAATTTGGGACTTTTCAATTGACTTTTCTTTCTTCTTGGTTAAATTTTTTCTTTTGTCTAGGTCAAACTTTTCTTGCTAATGTTACAAGGGTTAAATTTAGAACATTAAATTAACATTT
>QKWP01000256.1:327021-338997 GCA_003550325.1 Gigaspora rosea
TAACTCCCAAAAAACTTTAAAATGAGTCATCAAATATTTATTAAATTACCTGCATCAAAAACTCGAAAAAAGGTTATTTGCAAATGTAATGTATGCAAAGGTAAAAAAGAACCCTGTGATCCCCAAACAAGAGATGCCCATATTGAAAAATATGGAACGTGTGAGGACTTAGTAGGTTCATCTGAACTTCAAGCCGATATTCCTTCTTCTACTAATCCTCAAATAGAAAGCAGTGGTACATCTTTAGCTGATATCTCTTCACATAGTTTACTTGATCTTGATTTTCAGAAAGAATCGTTTATTGTAGAAAAAAAATAAAAAGAAAGCAAAAACTATAATTAGAGAACAACCCAATATTGATATAATTCTAGAGACTTTAAATATCTCCGATTATGAAGAAGAAGTTGCAGAAATAGAGCCTGAAAGTGACGATAAAAAAACCATAATGGACTATTCTGCTTCTAATATTGAAAATGAAGATGAAGTATTCGAAAATATTGACAATCTTGATAATAGCTTTGGTTGGATATTAATCTGGATACTAAGATACCAACAAAGATATCAGTTACTAGACACTGCAACAGAATCATTAGTTAAATTTATGCATTATCTATTGACATATTTTGATAATGATCAGTTTAATAACTTTCCTGAGTTACTCTATTTAGCCCGAAAGTTAATGGGATTAGGTTTACACATAAATAATTATACACCTTGTCCGGCATGTAATAAGTTGTATGAACCTAGTAAGGTAATAACAAAAAAGCCTGGACAAATCCCGATATGCTTATATTGTACTTTTGTAGAATATCCTAATTACCCAATGTCTAAAATGAGAAACCTTGTAATCAACAATTGTCAAAGGAGGTACCCACAAAAGATGGAACTTTGTTTCATCCTTTGCTTACTTATCCAACAATAAATATTAAAAATAAGCTCATGTTATTATACAGGCAAAAAAATTTTGAAGAATCATATAGAAAATGGGTTAATAGAAATATAAATAATAATTATCTTGCCGATATTTATGATGGCAATATATGGAAGCAATTTAAAAATCAAGATGGAGATTTTTTCACGCCAGAACATGCCGATACGCATCTCGGCCTTATGATTAATCTGGACTGGTTCAGTCCTTTCCAAAATACTGTATATTCTACTGGTACAATATATGCAGTTATCTGTAATTTACCCCGTGAACTTAGATTCAAGCCTCAAAATATAATTACCTTGGCGTTGTTACTGGGATCCAAGGAAGTTAAATCACATCATATTAATCATTATCTTTCACCTTTGGTTGATTAATTGTGTGAATTGTGGAACGGGGTAGAAATTCCTACAAATGAATCTCCTATGGGCAAAAAAATTAAATGGCAGTTATATGCTACTCATGTGATATTCTGGCAGCCAGAAAGTTGTGTGGACAAATATCGGCAAGAATTGCATGTTTTCAATGTGAAAAACATGCACAGTTTGATGATAGACATCAACCTAACTTTGGTGAATTTGCGGATATGGATGACTGGTTTGTAGAACGTGATGTTGAGAAAATTAAAAAAGATGTATATGAGTGCTTACAGTGTAAGACTGAGGATCAAAGAAATAAACATCTATCTGAAAACTTGGTAAGATGGTCAGAACTCTACCATCTTCCTTATTTTAACCCAATTAAACATGTAATTGTAGACCCAATGCATTGTTTATTTTTGGGAATTGCAAAGTGGATTGTTATGTGACTTTGGATAGAAGGTGGAAAATTAAGTTCCAATGATCTAAAACTCATGGATAAAAGAGTCAAAAAAATTCAACCTCCATCAGATATCGGGAGAATTCCTTATAAATTGCCACAGGAGAAGGATTTTCTGGTTATACTGCAGATCAATGGCGAACATTTATAATGATATATGCTACTACAATTACCTGGGATTTATTAGCAGAACCAAACCGGCATATTCTTGCAAACTTTGTCAGGGCATGTAATCTATTAGTTTGTAGAATATTAGATAAAGAATCACTTAACGAAGCTCATCAAAGATTGTTGAATGTAGCAAAGTTAATAGAATGCAATTATGGTCCTAAAAAAATTACTCCTAATATCCATTTAAGTTTGCATTTGTGCGAAAATTGTATTGATTATGGGCCATTATATTCATTTTGGTGTTTTTCTTTTGAGCGTATGAATGGAATCTTAGGTAGATATCAGGTTTTTTTTGTTATATATTATGTAAAAATACTTACCGATATATATAATTTATATTTTATAGGCTCATATAAAAGTAGCCATAGGAATATAGAACCAGAACTTTTAAGAATAATTATCACAAATAAATGTTTGGATGAGATTGTATCATATGCTGATACTGATGACAGAATATCCAATTCTCTAAAAATACTAAAGGGCAGAATATCAAGTGGTAGCATTGCTATTCCGGATGAATTTGAATCACAAGATCTCCTTCAATTTTATAATTTAAGAAATGTTATCAGCCAAGGAGAAGCTTTTGGTTATGAATCATTTCCTGGCACATTTCTGGATCCAAAATTAGAAAATGCCATATTACAAACAGATATTCAAACCCTTTTAGTTGAATTCTATAATGATGCCGGTACAGACTATCAATTCACCAGACCGAGTTGTATATCAGGAATTAATGAAATAGCAGTATTTCCCAACATTACTCAATATGGGCGGCTAAAATTAGGATCAGAAATTTTTGGATCTACATTCTTAGCTCGTCAGAACAAATCTTTAAGAATTCTGGCAAGATTTGTTGCTTCAGAAGATGAAACAGCAGATTCATATCCCGGTTAGGTTCAATTCTAATTTGATCATACTATCTATCTTCCTTCTGGTGTTTAAATATATCACCTTGCATTCATAAGATGGTATAAACCTGTTGAAAATTATGAAACAAGATTCCATATGAAAATTAAAAATGATGATCTTAGTTGTAATGTAGAGTTGTGGGAACAATACTTTTATGAGTTAAGTAGGGACTGTATAATTCTCATACATCAAATATATTCCCGATTCGTAGCAGGTACATATACTATGGATATTAAAAAGAACCCAAAAATCTATATGACTGTAATTCCTTTACATAGAAAGTACAATTTATAATTGCCAATCTTTAAACTAGTATTTTATTTACACATACCGAATATATTTTTATTTATATCTGGTTGATTCTTATTATTTATATTTTTTATTAGCTAAATATTATTTTATCTATCGCTATATATATCTTAAAGATTATATATTATTAGTATAATTAAAATAAAAATTATTTTTTTGTTTTATAACTAGTATTTGATTTGTGTGATATAACTATTCTTGACAGTTCATTTTCCAGCATCGCATAGGGTTAGAACTAGCATTTTATTAGTTGCTAGTAAATTCAGATCAGAAATATTCAGACATCAAGTGTTTTTATTAATAATAAAAAAAAATCTCAATATTAATATATAAGATTATATAAGATCGTTAATAATGAAAATATTTCTGATTGTGATTTAGTCCCTAAATACATATCGGGATTTTTAAATATGAAAAAAAATCCCGATATTAAATACACAAAATATAGCATGACAATTTACGTCAACAAATTCTGATAAATTAGTATTGGGAATTTTTATAAAAAAATCCCGATATGATGATGTGTAAAGTCATGATGTGAATAAATTTTCGAATAACAATACATTTTTTTTATTTTTTTGCAAAGAAATTACGTTAACAAAGTTTAATAAATTAATATCAGGAATTTTTTTAAAAAAAATCGCCGATATGATGATGCATAATAGTAAAGTCAAAATTTCCAAACGAAAATATTTTTTTTTGCAAAAAAATACGTAATTTGTCGTGATATTACTATCAGGTATTTGCGAAGAAATACGTAATTTTTCAAACCATTAAAAATATAAAACAATAAGTTTCTTCATGTTTCTTCTCTCAACTTTTTCGTTATTTTTTCTCGCAATTTTTTCTATTGTTTCTTTCTCACAACTTTTTTCATTGTTTCTTTTTTCTTTTCTTTAATAAAAATGAATGCTGTCGATCCTGATCGTGTTGTTTTATATGAAAGAAAAAGCAGGCCGAAAGTTAGACAAAGTGGTAAAAAAAGAAGCTGCAGTACTTCGTCTTCGTCGAGAGGTATATCAGAAATATTGTATATTAAGTTAAACCATATATGTATTTACATTAAATATGTATGTAGAACATATAAGAACCCAGTGCTACTATCTTCTACTAGTGGCAGTAGTAGCAGTAGTGGCAATGTTACTAATAGCGATAATAACAATAGTACTGATACTGATACCAGTTCCGAAGATTCTGATGGCGAACTAAGAAAAGCTCTTGGGCATGTTATTACATTTTTATTTATTTTTTATTTTTTTATTATATTTTTTTATTATATTTTTTTATTATATATTTTTTTTTATTATATTTTATTTTATTTTATTTTATTTTATTTTCACAGAGAGATATTTTATTCTCGCTAGATAATTTAACCGACTGAGATCAACCAGATCTGAAAAAAATAGAAAGAAATTAAGCCCAGTTTCTTTCTGGACCTTTCCTGACTGTGAAGCGTGATTTGCAAAATATTATGCTCATAACCGCCAAATACTCCAGGTGATTCGCCAACTGCATAGGCACCAGTGAGAGACGTATTTGGAAAGGCTAGATAGGCAAAAGAATGCACGAGCGAAAAAAGGAGAAGATTAAATACTCGGGCATCTACTATATATTATCTATTTATTTTTTATTTTTATTTTGATAGCATATATTACTATTATTAATATCAGCTCTATTTATTTTTTTTTTTATTATTATTAATCTTGCTAATATAAATATCAGCACTATTTAAATTTTATTTTATTTATTTAATCTAGAAAATACAAAGACGACAGAAAGGCTTTAGCCACTTTGTTAAAACAAAGGGCCGCCCCTATATGGTAATCTGCCCAAAGACATGTCCAAAAGGCAAGCCATTGCTGATATTCAACAAATTTTAAAAGATCGGGGGTATCATAGCGAAGAAATTTCAGAAACTGATGTGGAAAAGGCAAACAGAGAAAGAATAGATGGGGTTCGCCAAGAGGATGACAAGAATGACTGAATCATCAAAGTATTAGATAAAGACTGGCATTCCCCTGAGGTAATTAAACTTACCTATATTTAAAAATGTTATTACTTTTGAAAACCTAATAATAATATATATATGAGTGCCGGTAAAGAAAAGCTTGCCATCGGGTTTTCAAATATATTTTGTACCGGACACAATTTATCTAATAATTGAAATCCCAATAACAGGTTTTCTTTTGGGGCACTCATATATATTGCCAATATGTTAAATGGTGTAATTTTTTTTCTTGAAAACATACTTTTTTTTTTGGTTTTTTTCTTTATAGCAATATCGAATGTTTGGATATTGTATTTAAATATTTTAATTTGTCATTTGTTACTTTTTAGTTGAAGGAAATTTTGTGGTTGGCAGAGAGGGTAGTGTCAGCAAAAAGCACAAAAAAAACTGACCGGTTCCGTTGGAGAAATGGTCCATTTTTGGTGGAAGAAAATTCTAGACCACCACCCAACACACCGGACTGGTTAATTGCGAAATCATCCGAAGATGAAAACGAGCCTATACCATTATTGGATCATTATCCCGGTGATAATGATTCTGATTTTGTGCCTGTTGCCGGGCCAAGCGCCATCCCACCGAAAACGCACATTACAAGAAATCGGTTTAATAAAAAAAGAGTAAGGTCAGATGTTGTTGAACCGTTATCCAAAGGTAAGCTTTTATGGCCTTATTGGTTTTAATTATAGAAACTAATACTAGTTTTTGAATTTGATAAAAAGAATTTGTACAACCAACCGCTTTTAATTTTAATGAAATTAATAAAGGCAAGCAAAAGGCAGTTGAAATAACCCAGGCTCCTGATACACAACCAGCCGATTTTAATTTTAATAAAATTAAGGGTAGGCTTTCTGCATGTGATGTTACACATATATATATTATACATGTCGATCTTTTTAAGTGCAGATAATCTACTTTTTGTTCGTTAAACTCGTAGTAACTAGTGCTATACGAAGACTTCAGAATTTTTGTTGTTCAGTTAGTTTGTTTTATTTGTTTTATTAAATTTTTTTTTTAGTTTGAAACTACTAGTCATTAATTAAACTTACTTCAGTTTAACTCTAAGTAATACTTGCCCATTCCGTATTAAAGTTGCCCATTCCTGATGTTAACGGGTTTTTTTATTAAATCGTTGGATTAAAAATTTCTATGATATTTGGCAATAGTGATAGTTAAAATTATAATGTAATAAAGATAAAAATTTAATTATTTAATATTAGTTTCTTAGAAATATCGAATTTTTTTATAGTTTTTATATATAATTACTTTAAATTTTGATGTTTATTTAATATCTACATTTAAGACAAACCGTGATTGTGCTATATGACTTGTAGAAATTTATACTTCAGTTTTAACTCTAAGTAATACTTTGCCCATTCTGTATTAAAGTTGCCTATTCCTCAAGTTAACGGGTTTCTTTTTTATTAAATCTTTGGTTTGAAATTTATGATATTTGACGTCAAAAATTATATATGCAAAAGGATCTACATTATGCATGTAACAGATGTACTACATTTTATATTGTGTAACCAATCTGAGAAAGCCTACCCTTAATAAAGGCAAGCAAAAGGCAGTTGAAATGACCCGGCTCCTGATACACAACCAACCGATTTTGGAATGAACCCACCTCCTTCTAAAATGACCCCGGCTCCTGATTCACAGCCAACTGATTTTAATTTTAATAAAATTAATAAAGGCAAGCAAAAGGCAGTTGAAATGACCCCGGCTCCTGATTCACAGCCAACCGATTTTGGAATGAACTCTTCTCCTTCTGATATCGGTATGTATTAATTAATTTATATTTGCTTACACATATTTTAGTAAAATTTTTATTTAATGTGTATATATTTTTTTATTATTAGGAAATTTATTATCGTATAGAGATAAAAACCCTTTTTTTGTTTCGAATACATTAGGAGAAGAAACAGAAATTCTATCGCTATCTTCAGATAAATTAGATAAATACATTAATTAATTAATATATAATTAAATCACTAATTTTTTTTCATATAGATGAGGATCTGAATCCAGATGATCCTGTCGATAGTGAAATTTTGGAGATACTATCAAATTCCGAAGAAGTTTTAAAAAAATTTTTTGAGTCGGAATAGGAGGAAGGGGAGACAAGAACTAAAAAAAAATTAATCATTCTTTTCTTTTCTTTTTTTTTTGTATTGTTTTAATGTACATAAATAATATATGTATATGCATTTGGAAGTAGTTTATTTTATAAATAAATCAAACATATATGTACTATTGCTATAAATATATCTCTATATATATCTTTTTTATACATGATGCTACTAACATCTAAGGTGAATATCGGGATAATAAAAGAAGAAAAAATCATGTATAGTTTTTATACTTTTTATATACCTATATCCTTCTATGATGCTACTAACATCTAAGGTGAATATCGGGATAATAAAAAAAGAAAAAAATGTATAAATTTTTTACACCTTTTGTATACCTATATCCTTCTAACATCTAAGTTGAATATCGGGATGATAAAAGAAAAAAAATGTATAAATTTTTTATACCTTTTGTATACCTATATCCTTCTATGATGCTACTAACATCTAAGTTGAATATCGGCTGATATTAATTCTTTATTTATTTATAACATCCCGATATTTATTTTTATATAATCCAGTTTACATAGAATATCGAGTTAATTAAAGAAGAATATCAGTTAATTAAAGAAGAATATCGGTTAATTAAAGAAGAATATTGGGATAATTAAAGATAAATATCGGAAAATAAAGATGAAAATCAGAATAATTAAAGATGAATATTGGGATAATTAAAGATGAATATTGGGATATTATAAGAAGCTGATATTTTATTTTTTATATCCGGTTATGTTACCAACGTATACTTCATACACAAACAATATTTATAATATACATTATCTTATTTACTGCCACTTGCTTTTTTTATAAATATACAATTTTAATAAAATATATTATTTTTATTTATTATGCAGAATATTATACATTTATATATTATAATTAAACATATAAAAAACAATTATTTAATTTTTTACTTTTTTGCTAGTTCTAGAACCACCATTATGATTTGAACAACCTCTACTATAACGTGGTCTTGCAGACCTAGAGATATAACTATCGTGATCATGCTTAGTGGATTCTAAATTGTAAATAAATAAATACTATGCACCAATGTAAACGATTAAAATAAATCAAATATCAGTAATACGAAAATATCAGAACAATATAATTAATACCTTGTGAATTGTTATAAAATTCTATATTTACATATGAGGTATCGAAGAAATGAAAATTTAATTAACATAATAATTCATATACTAGTTACAACAAGAAATATATTATATATTTACCTTTACTAACGGCTTTGCCCTTATTGGCATTATAAGCATAATTACTAGTGATAACTGCTTCACGATTTATAACAAAAAAAATCAGATTGTACCAGTTACTACAAGAAATGGTTACTAGAATTTAAAGTAAATGTATTATCAGATCTTGATACAGAAGCAGGGCATTTCTAGATTTTTTTGTAGAAGCATGTGTATTACCCAATTTTTTTGGGGGCGGAGGATAAGTACCAGAACTAGAGGCAGCGGCAACATTACCAGATTCTTTTGAAGGAGAATTACCAAGCAATTTCACAGGCGAATTTCTAGGCGTTGGAGAATTTCTAGGCATTGGAGAATTTCTAGGCATTGGAGAATTTCTAGTCATTGGGGAATTTCTAGGTGATGGGAAATTTCTAGCCGATGAGAAATTACTAGGCGAAGGAGAATTACCAGAAGATACTGCAGGGAAATTAATATCAGGTGCACTACCAGGCCTCGCATTGTATGAGAGTGAAATACACCATTCAGGGGTCCTAGATAGTGGTGAAGCACTGCTGTTGATATTAGCACTTTCCCAACGATGTCTTTTTATTTTGTTTGTGTTTTTTGTTGCAGAAGTAATTTCGCACGCCATCAAGATTTTAGTACTGATATTTATCTAAGAAATTTGAAACTAATATTTAATGCAGAAATAGTTACTCTAGTAGAATGCCAGTTTTTATTTACCACTTTAATGACGTAGTTGTGTTTGTTTGTTTCTTTTTCATGAATGTTATAAATTCCTAGTCGACGTTCTTCGTTGGCTGCATCTTTATCAATTTCCGAAAGTTCATTACTATGATAGGCTCTAGTTTTCATTATTTTTTTAATGTCTCTTAATGCTTGATTTCTTGAAATATCAACAGGAAGAAGGTTATTAAAATGTTCATTATCAGTTTCTTGAAGTTGGTTAAACCCTTCTTTCATCGTTTAACTTTCTATAAATTATATAATTAAAAAATATATAAGGCAGTACCGAAGGACCCGAGCAATTTATGAACAGCTAACTATTTTAAAAAATCTTAATATATTACTAAAAATAGAAAAGATCTACAGAAAAATGGCCAAAAATAAGTATTAATATTACTAAATATAGAAAAGATCTATAAAAAATAGTCAAAAATAAGCAAAAGCAAATAGTGACCTATTTATGTATAGCTCGGGGTCCTAGTTAGGGTTCTTGGCATGATGAAAAAATTTGGCATGCCAGATGGCATGCCAAATTCTAAATTTTATGCCAAATGCATGCCAAGGCATGCCATAAATACATGATTTACTTGTTCAATTTAATTGGATAAAAAATTTTTTTTGAAGTTCAAAAATATAAATTGCATCTTTATATATTTATATATTATTATAATTAATGGCATGCCTTTAGACTCAATGGCATGCCATAGGCATACCATAGTGGCATGCCATAAGTGGCATGCCAAGGATCCTCATGCCGAGAACCCTAGTCCTAGTACCAATATTTATATAAGGCAGTACAGATATTTATATAAATAATCTAAAAAAAAGGCTTACTGATTCCATTCTTCTATTCTTACGCATCCTTGCACGATCTTGACTGTCCGACTCCGGGTTCTGTTGCTTGCGATATTTTTCCCTTTGATATCTGTGCCGTTCCTTTATTATTTTCAAAATATGATAGTCTTCCATCTGATATCTTTTTATGTCTCGTTTTACTATTTTAAATGCATCTCGAAGAAACACATCCTTAAAGTCAACCCAACGCTTAGATGGGTCAGGTTGATTAGATTGTTCTAACCCAGTTAGTGAAATTATGATATCGTTCTATATTAATAAATTTGAACAAATAGATAGATCATTAATATAAAATACTGATATCTATATAGATTAAGTTAAATAGTATAATTGCCGATATTTATTTAGCAAATTAAAAAAGTACTATTTTTTCATCAAAAATGATACAATAATATATACACTTAATAATTTTTTTTTGCTCGGAGAGAGTTCCCGGCGCCTTTTTGTAACCCTACACCTGTTACGACCATTTCTGCTGCTGTTGTTGCTGTTGTAATTGTTGTTGCTGTCGTTACTGTTGCTGTTGTCACTGTCACTATTGCTATCTGTTTCTAAAGAACGGGCCCTTTTTTTCATAAAATTATCGATTTTGTTACCCAAATTCTTTATTTCATTTCTTAATTCTTTTAATTCATCACCTACAAACCAAAAAAAAAAGAAGTCATCTAGTACGTAAAAAAAGCCATTGCACTGATATATATATAGAATCACGCTTAACATGCATATGTGCTACAAATATATGTATATATGTCCAGTATGTAACATCATTAATTTATTACCTCTTTCGTTCGATTTTTCAATTTTTTTATTTTTGCTTCTTTCGACAGTTACTGATAAACGAGAAACACTTGAGGATAAACGAGAAATACTTGAGGCATGTGAGAGACTCATGTTGGATAATGTAAAGACTTTTGCATTTCGAAGTGATATAGTAAGTGCTTCTTGTATAGAAAAAAAATAGAAACTGTTTTTTTTTATTACCTTTGGAGAGAAAATAAAGAAGAGTGTATATACATGTGTCACAACACGTTTTTTTTTGTTTTCTTATATAGCATCAAAACAAAGTACGTACTGTCATCGTATGTACTTGTGTATAGGCTTCAGGATTTTAAATTTTAGGATACAATTCCTAAGAAATCAAATATACTGAACCCGGTAAATTATAAAATTTAAAATTCAAAATATAATACTAAATAGATATCGGGATATTAAAAATTTTCTTTGTTATAAATTCATTTTAACCAAAAACTCATTAAAATTCTAATAGAATTTATTTTTTAAAAAAACCTTCATATTTCAAAATTTTGCTAATGAAACCACCTTTAAAATTTATTTTTATAAAAATTTATTTTTTGTTTTTGTTATATGGATTTGCAAATCTAATTTATCTATGGTCCATAAGTGCATTTTATAATAATTGTATAATATTATTATTTTTATTTTTATTTGCTAAATATTATCGTTATCTTATAAATAAATATATATAATCTATTGCTTGCCAATATTATTTGTTATAAAATAAGTCGCTACCAAATTTTTTATTATTTTATTTTTCATAGTATCAGTAAAATTTAAAAATTTTACTAAGTTGAATGGTATATTTGTATACTATTAACATTGCGAAATTTTTAAATTTTTTCGTGTGTGGAAGAATACATATATTGATATCGGGATTTAATAATGCTACTTCACTGATAATCATTTTGTCATTTGTTTAAATAAGCTGTTTGTTAATGTATAATATAATAAATAAAAATATGTAATTTCTCAATAAAAATATTTTATAATAAACCCTTATATTACAGATATAGATACAAGTTTATATAATAATATCAGGAATTTTTTATCTAAAAATTCCAAAAAAATTACAGATATTGATGTAACTAAAGTTCAATTGGACTAAAGTTCGAT
>QKWP01000256.1:345306-357810 GCA_003550325.1 Gigaspora rosea
AAAAAAAGAAAAACTATATACTGCTATTTGCCCTTTTATATGCCGATATCCTGTTTTGATGCCGGCTCCTATTAGTTTACTATTATTAACCCTTCTATAGTAACCCGATATTTATATCAGAATAATATTAATAAACAAAAAGTATATTATTTTATATCTGATATCTTACCTTTATATTGCCCTAATACTAATATCTGTTATTTTACTGATATCATCCTTTCTATATTATCCCGATATGCATATCAGTATAATAATAGGATTATATAGGCATATCCCAATAGTCATGCATTCGACCTGTGTAAAAATAATTAAAAATACTCAAACACCAAATCTCCAAACTGGTATCAGTTGGATCTTAAATTTTCTGGCAATATCTCAAATGCTTCTAATTCTATATGAGCTAAATTAGCACCTTTTATATTCATACTTCTTTCTCTACTACCAAACTATATATATATATCCACTGTAATAACTCTTCTACAATTCAACCTTTTAAAAGCCTACCTTACTACCATTTTACACAAATCAAAACTGAAAACTAGGACTTCTTATACATTATTAATAATCTCCTTCAAAAGAAAAATATATCATTTACTATACACAGAGTCAAAGCATATTCCAAAAATGCTCTAAACCAAAATACAGATATTCTTGCAAAAAGAGGTACAAACAAACTATTGAACTTAATCTAGATTACCTTATAACTCTTTCTTTTTTTTATAGTATAACACTTCACTTACTTTGCAAATTTGCAAAATTTAATTTTTATTGAAACCTTTAAGGGTAGAGTTAAATTGTATCATTGATCATATGCAAAATGTAGCTAAATTTTTGGTACCACATAATCATCATTGTTGTGTTCTTGGAATATTCTAGAACTTACTGCATAAAATTTTCGATAATATATATTACAGTATTATGTGAGGTTATACTAGTAGTACATCTATATATACAAGTATCTTTGTTAAACACATACATATATATATTTTTTATGACAATACATATTAATTATAACAATTTTACAAAAAAATATTTTTATCTAGTATATCAAATATGTTCTAGAATACAAATAAAATCATGAAATGATCAGCATACTGTATAATGTTTCACCCAAAATTTCGTGGGGCACCTGAAAATTTGTAATCGACTTTTAATGGGTTTCTTACTAGCTATTTATAACTTTTTATATAATTTTTATAATCACTTATCCAATATTTATATATTGTGGCTTATTTTTTTTAATATATATATAAACATTATAAGCAAAATGACGTTTTATTATATTTTATCTTATATAAAAAAAATTTAGCAATGATCTACATTAATTTGCCCTATCACGTTAACTCTACCCTTAACAAATTTTTCCAACTCAAAAATATTCGTAATGTTCTTCAATTTAATATTAAAAACCTTTATAACTATTACAAACTCTTATAGTACAAATCTAACCTATACCTTATATATCAAGATACTACTAAACAATTTACCTACTATGTCAAACCTTTATCTCTGTTATTCACATCTTTACTTAACTTTTAACTGTGCTAGATGCAACCAATTTGAAGATATTAAACTGCCATCAAGCACCCAGGACCCCAAAGAACTCTGATACAACTTAGATAATTCTAAAAAAGAAAATTTTGTATAGAAATTCATCAAATGTTAAATTTTTATATAGTAACTTTTCAAATTTTGCTCTATTTTATACATCTATTTGGCTAAATTACTGCTAAAATTATACAAACTCAGATCTGAGTTGTATCAGAGTTCTTCGGGGTCCTAAGCATCCTATGACCCAATCAAATTCTTAGCCATATACAATCCAAACAATAACTAATCTCAAAATTGAAAATACAAATCTTCTAACAATTTCAAACATCTTACTTAATGCAAATTCTTACAATACACTCTTCCCAAACCTCCTCTTCTTTATATCAGAAATCTTTTCTTACTGTATTATAGACCAATTATTACTAAATATACTACCAACTTTTGTCTAACCTATCTAATAGTCTTCTTTTTTGGTTTAACAAAAATATTTGGCAAACCAGAAACCACTTTCAACATGACTAAAAAATTTTAAGAAATATTATATCTAAATCCAAATAACTAAACTTTCTCTTCTGAATATAGCATCTAGCAACTCTACAACAACAATTTACAATTACAATATTGATTAATTTATTCAAAATTGGCACAATCAAAACTTTTTATTTACTTATACCTTTACTAATTCTTATATTTTAACTTTGGACCTCTTTTTTCTTTTGCTAAAACTAATAGTAGTTTAACTTAAATTAGTTTACAAATAGAAAATTAAAAGATAATTTGCTATACTTAGATGTTATACAAGATACAATAGATAGTTAAAAATTAATATCATCTTTGATACAAATTTGTAACTAATCTTATCATGTATACAGCAAATTAAAATAAAAAAAATTAATTTTATCTATATACAAAAGTTTTTTAATTTTAAGTATGTATGGTGCAAGAAGCCTATACTAGACAATAAAATAGTATAACTTTAAAACACATCAACTTTCTATAGAGACAATATTTTTAAAAGCTATTTGGAAAATTTGCAGAGCTTATTATAATGAACAAAGTTACTGGTCAGATTTTCAAAATATTACCTTTGTAAAAAATTATAGTACTTTAAAGGTAGTAAAAATTGAAACACATAGTAATTATATATAAAACAGTTGTAATCTTTAAAACACATTAACTTTTTATAAAAAAGGTTTTTCAAAGAAATATTTGGCAAATTTATAGAACTAATATTGCTCTACAAAGTTACTAGTCAGTTTTTTAAAAAACCTCTTGTACAAAAAATTATAGTAATTTAAAAATTGAAACATGTTGAGTATAGGCTTCTTGCTCTATATTTATAATTTTTATACTAAGTAAAACAAGTTTTGAGCTATCTTTAATATAATTTTTATTATCTTTTTATAGATATTTAATTGTATGATAATTTTTTAAAATTTTTTAAAAAAGCAAAAAAGTTCTTTTAAAAAAAATTATTTTTGTTATAAATATACAACTTTTATAAGTTTATATTGTACAAGTATATTGTTATATATATGCTAAATATATAGTTAAAATTTTAAATTAATTGAATTAATAGTTGTTAAAATACAAATTTTTAAAATTTAGTAATATTTACTATATATAAAATTACTATATGTAGTAATTTATACAACTTTATTATAGTAGATTAGTTTTTATTTTATATTTTTAACAATTACTTATCCAATTAAGCTAAATTTTAACTGCACATTTGGTATATATATGGCAATACACTTGCTTAATACAAACTTACAAAGTTGCATATTGATGGCAATATAATTTTTTTCTAAAAAGAAAATTTTTTCTTGTTTTTTTTTAAAAAAATTAAATTTTTAAAAAAATTTATAAAACAACAAACAAACTATAAAAAGATTAATAAAAATTCTATTAAAAAGTAGCTTAGAGTTCTTTTATTTAATATAAAAAAATTATAAATAAATAATTATAAGAAACTTTTATATATAGACAAAATTGACTATTAGTTTTGGTATATTTACATTTTTGCACACCTATATATAAAAATAAACAGTATATAATAATTTATATCAAAATACAAACGCACTTCTGAAAAAACAAGACCATACTATGACCATAAAAAGGAAGACCAGGCCTAGCGAAATGAGATAAACCTGTTTTTAAGGACATACCAAGAATAATATTGAACATAAAAAAAATTAGACCAAGGCCATATATATTTCAGGGTCCTATTCTGGTGGCCAGGTTGGTAAATCCTTTCCTTGAAAGTATTTTGTTATCTGATTCTCTAGTTCTATAATATCTCTATACCACACCCCATATAGTCCACCTCTATATAAGCATCCAATATTGTGAAACAAACAACTTAAAATATAGTAAAAAAACCTCATTATAATCACATATTACTTATAATTATTATTACCAAATAATTTTGATTTTTTTATCAATTTTATTAATAATAAGCCCTTGTTATAGCCACCAATTTGACTAAATATATATTATAAAATCTGGTTGGCCAATATTTATATTCATGTTTATTTAAAATATTCTATTAAAAATTCTTAAAGGTTTAAATATCTGTGTAAAAAATTCTTAATAATCTTAGCATTTTGTAATTAGATTTGAAAGATTTTGGACTCTTTAGAATCATCTTATTGAGTAGTTATTGTTTTTATCCAAATTGGGCCATTGAATTAAGTGTTATTCACTATCAAACATTTTAAATTTTTAATAGTATTTTAAATATGTGCAAATATATTACTTATTGGCTTTTGGTTACATAACAAAAAAGATATTTTATTTATAGTTATACCTCTATACAATTACCAAAATAGAGCTTGACAACTTGGTAATTATAGGAGGTCAGGCTGTAAGTTTAAAAGACTATTGTTGTAAAAACTCACTTTGTAATAAATTTTAATAGTAAATAATCTTAAATATAATTGGATAATTTTGGGTCAAACCAAATTGATAGATATGATTACAAGTTACAAGCAATAAAATATTACATTTTAAAAGACCAAAAAAATAACTTTAATACATTGTTAGCAAATTTTTTATTAAGTAAATTGACCTTTATTAATAAGACTATTTTGTTTATTATTATATGTTCTACTTGCCTCTAAATTTTCATAAAAATTGAATAATTTTTTATTAATTAATTTTATAAAATACATTTTTGTACCAAAAAAATCTTTATAGCACAAATAAGCTTTTTACAAATGACTATTAATAAAAAATTATTCGATTTTTATAAAAATTTAAAAGTAAGATGGTGAACAAAGTGTCTTAATAATGGTGGTTGATTTACTTAATAAAAAAACACTATTAAAATACTACAATTAGGCCATACAAACTTATACTATTGGTTTTCATATCACCAAGTAACCTTTCATGACCCGGCGACCCGGATTTTAATTTTTTTTTATAAAAAAATTTTTAATAAAAAAAATTTTATTTAATTAGTAGTCTGCAGTTAAAGGGAACAAATTTCATAGTAAAAATCGGCGGGCATGTGACTATTACCTTATATAGTAAGTGGAACGCCATGTGCTTCAATTCATAAGAAAAAACTCTATAGTAAACAATTGAAAAATACTCGTATCTTATGATTTATCAAACCGATTTTGATGATTTTACTACCATTAGAATCACAAGAATTAGCTCTACGACTTTTAATTAAGCAACAAGAAAGTGTTACTTAATAAAAAAATACTTTTATATGTAAGCAAGCCTCATTCGCACACTATAAAAATTTACTATTAAATTCCGCCGTGATTTATTATAAAATGTCGATCATTTTATACCCTTTATCTGAGATCTTCCACTTAAAAATTTTATTATCTTACAACTAGATACCCGATAAAAATTTTATATGTTAAAAATTTAACTTATTCTTTATACTGTTATACAGGAAAATTTTGTTTCCTTAGAACATATTGCACTAATCAATAACACCATAAGTGTGTTTTAGTAAAAGTTAAAGTTTTATATTTGTTATCATTATTTATATATGAAATTGATTAATAATTTTTACTATATTAAAAATTCGCTCTGTTCGCATAATTACGAATAGAGAATTTCTATTGGCTAATATATTAAAAAATTAAAATTTTAGAGCCCCACCTCACTAACCCAGCCGGGATATGAAAACCAATAGTATAAGTTTGTGTAGCCTTAGGGTTTTATTAAAACTTAAAATTAAAAATTTTTTATTTATTTTATTTAAGTATCAATATATTTGTCTTATCAAGATAAACCAAATGGTAGTAAAATTACCAATTCTGATCACTGGATCACAATATATCACATGTGCACTACAATTGGTACTGTGCCATAATACTCATATTTAACCTATTATTTTTTAATTTAAAAATAACATACACCAATTTACAACTGACACAATTTAAAAATGAAGTACAGCATAATCACACCTATTTCAATATCCACTTCTCTGTAAAAAAAGGTCTCTCAATAGTGATCAGATAATTATAAAATTATTAGATTTTTTATTCAAAAATTGACTCCATTTCAAAATTTAAAAATGGTTAAGAATTGTATATATTTTTATACATTTTTTATATATTTATATAATAATTTTTAATTTAAATCTCTCTATTCTCAAATTTTGTGCAAACACTTTAATGAAAACAACACAAACATAAACTGCTATTCAGAAAACCATCTCTATTAAAACACTTCCTAACAATTTAACAGCAACCATTTTTTATAAGATTTATTACAGTAACTAATAGTAATTTACTAAAAATTTATTATGCACAAATTGTTGATTTTAAGCTTGAATTTATAGGGTGCAGCAGCCCCTACTTATACTTGTATGTTTTTAAAAATATTTATAATAAATTTAATAAAATATTATCCAAATACAAAATTTTTTTGTAATGATAAAAGATTTTATACAAAATTATCATCAATATAAGAAAAATTGGCCAACCAATTTGACTGGCTAAGCTGAAGATTAGCTTTGCTAATTTTCTTTATTTGTCAGTATCATTAATACCTGCATTAAAGAAAATGAAATACCTTTTATTTAATTCAATAAATTTCCTTATTATTCGCATTGATATTTTGTATAGTAATTTCTTTAGAAGTATTATGAATTAAATAAAAAAGTTGTTGATTCTCAAATGACATAATATTATAAACAATAGATTGTTCTTTATTTCTGCCTCCCATCATAGTACTTCCAAAAAATATTCAAACCTAATAATAAATTTATTAGAAAGTATGTGTAAATATAATTTTAATTGCAAGCTTATATATTACCTGATTGATTTTTTTTTCTATACTCGAAGTAGAAAAAATTTGTAAAGAAAGACCTTTAGTTTTTAACTGTTGCATAAATAATGATACATGTTTTGCAAATACATGCATATATGGAGTTACGTCTGCTTTGCAATAAAGACAAAATTTTGTAATGAATTTATGTAACCTGCAGACAGGCGACAAAAAGCTCGAACCCAATTTTCTGCATCAATTTTATATTAATGAATTTTTTGATTGGTAAGTTGTAATTGACGTAAAATGTTATATAATTGGTAAAATTCACGGCATAATTGTTCGATATTTTGTCCACATATACCGGAAATAAATTGAGTTACCAGAAATTTTTCTAACATTTTCTTTTTATCAGGGCCCATCAATGAAGTCCAAGTCCATTTATTACCAGTTGATTTAAAAAATTCGAATTGAATTTAAAGGTTCTTAAATGCTGTCTCGACAATTGGTTTAATTTGTTTTTCAAATTCTTTTTTTTTGAACAGATCATTAAACAAATATTCCATCAAAATATCTGATATGCGCAAAAGCATGTATAATTCATCGGGAATATAATTTTTAAGGTCAATTGCTGAAAATAAAACAGTTTTTTTTGTGCCTAATTAAATTATTAAGCATATAATCAATTTTTAATTTTATTTGATAATATATTACATAATGATTATACAATAAATTACATTTGGAATTTCCTGTATTAGTCCAAACTTGATCCATATCGCACTGTGACACTGCATCACAATTACAGTAAAGGCAAAAATAGGTTGCATTTGGTGCATTTAATCCCATAATGATGTACATGAATTTCCAATCGCCACAAAAAAATAGTTTTACAGGCCAATGAACACTATCATGATAAAGAAAACCATTATTTTAAGATCTCTGATAGTTCTTGTTCAAAGATATGTCCAATCTTTGCTAATGAATTGTATTTTTCTTGCCCGATATATAAACATATGCTTAAGTAATAAAAATTTTTATAATTAAATTAATAAATAAAAAACAAATAATTAAATTAATAAATAAATTAAATAATAAATAATTAAATAATAAATAATTAAATAATAAATAATTAAAATAATAAATAATTAAAATAATAAATAATTATAATAGATAAATGTGTGAGAGTGAAAACGCAGATGCGAATATTTAAGTTTTCACTATGATGGGTTTAATTCCTAATATTTGTAAAATTATTGTTTCAGTTTCGATTAGAGTTGTGTTACATAAATTACAATTTTACAATATACAAGTAATTTTATATAAGTTTCAAAAAATTAAAAATTTCATGTAATTTCCACCACATCATTCATAAAGTACCAGTTACAAAAATTCGACCAGTATTAATGCATCATTGTTTAAATGTACGATCTAAATTGAATTGGCGAAAATTTGATCATATATCATGTGTTCAAAATTACAATTACATGAACTTTCAATTTACTGAAACATACTCAAAATAAAATTACTATAATTTGACATACCTAGTTTTGATAGAATGCCAATATATAATAACATAATTCTTCTTATAGACTTCAAGGTTCAAAGGAGTCAGCAGCAAATGCACCGGTAATAGAGTGTTACATAAATTATATTACATGTAATTTTACGTGTATAAGTTTCAGAAAATTAAATTTCATATAATTTTTATCACGTCATACATAAATTACAATTATATGAAATTTCAATTTACTAAATCTTACTCAAAATTACACGATATATAAAATTACTATAATTTGACATCTCTAACTAGTAATGCTTTTCCTCCAAAAATTCAATGTCATGTAGAGTTTTTGTAAAATGTATTTGCTAATGTAGTGATTGGACCCATCCAAAAAATCGTGAACTGGGTGACCCGTCAGGTCAACCCGCAGGTCACCCGGGTTGATCAAAGGGTCAACTCGGGTCACGGGTAACCTGGTTGACCCGGGTTGATCAAATGGTCGAGGTAGGACCGTCTATGTTACACAGATGATCTAATTGATAAAAAATTTTTTTTATACGTTTTGCAATACTTTTTTAGGAAGCTCGGGTAACCTAACTCCATAGTAAAGGGGGAAGTTCACTAAGCTTTCACTCTGCCCTACAACATATTCACTTAATCCATCTTAATCCACCAAGTTTCATAGTATAATTTTTCAACCGAAGTTATAAAAAATGTAAGAAACTTCAAGTCACTACCTTACCAAAATTTCGTTCGTTGTTGTGCGAAAAAAGAAGTAAAAACATCTAGAACGACAATTTAGCAAAGGTAATGCGAGTAAACAATGTTAATTTGTATAATTTTTGTTGTATACATTATACAAAAGTTTCAAGAAAATGATATAAAAATTATATATATAATAGTATGTATAGCTAATTATTTCAAGCTTTTGTTTTTTGGGTAGAAATTCTTAGATGCAAAGAGAGACCAAAATGTATTTGCGTGTATACCAACGTAAAAAGATTTTCTGATAGAATAATGGTGTGTAATAAGAGATTGTACAAGATATTTAGGTTCTAAATTCGATATATAGTTGAATATAAGATATTGTACAGTATAAGAAATTGTAACAATTTCATTAATGCTGATAGTAGATTAATAATAGTTATTGTATGGGTTGTAGTGAATAATCCAGTTACACATGGGTTCATATTCCGTGCCGAAGGCACAGGATTTAAATATGAACCCGTGTATGTAACGGGTTATTCAACATACTATATAATAACTATCTTATTGCATGGTGTCTGACACAACAATCTCATGCCAGTAATTAAATAAAAAAAGCACGGGTTGTCACATAAGACCCATGCAATAAGTTAACAAATTATCTAAATTAATAAAAATATGTTTTATTTATGTTGTAAAGACATCTGGAAGTATTTATCTTGGACTTTAAATATTAAAATTTTTTAACTTTTGCGGGTTGACCCACGGGTTGACCTGCAGGTTGACCCACAGGTTGACCCGCGGGTTGACCCACCCGTTTCTAACTGGGTTGCCAGATACTCGACCGGGTCACCCGTCCATCTGCAGGTGACCCAGGTGGCAGTCACCCAGGTCAAAACACTATGCTAATGCCTCTCTTCTTTTAGATTCAAAATCGTTACCTCCAACATCAAATCTTTTAGTATAGAGTTCTTGCAAAGTCTTTTTTTACATCACCATTCCAACATCTTTGTATCAAATAAGTATATAATTTGGAGTATTCAGTCATAGAATCTCAAGATGGTTCTTGGGGTTATAATGGAAACAGTAGCAATTTTGTTTGTTGCTCAACAAATGATAGTCCATATGGGCCATCATTTTCTGCTAGTGATACCATTGGATATTGTTTAAACTTTAAAAATAATACTGTTTTCTATACTAAAAATAGTAGTTCAAAAACTATGCAAACAAGTCTTCATTGTCCGCCTTGTTATGGGTTATACCATAGACATGTAAGGTGTTGAAATCACTACCCGGCTATTGGTGTACCTTTGTTAAATCATTTAAATAATTCAATCAAATCTACTCCACAAAAAAACCAGGAGCTTTCTTGATCTTCAATATTATATTGGCTGTTTTTAAGAATTCTTTCAAAAAGTTTTAATGCTTTGAAAAGTTTGCATTGTTCGAAATATTGTATATTGCATTTTTTCAAGTATTATTGTCCGGTACTAATGTTGTTAGTCGAAATACTTAATTTAGTTAACTATTTAGACAAATAGTGTCTAAATATATTTCGACATAGCATTATTTTTTTTCGAAATGTCAAAAGTCTAAATTTGCCTAAATGTCTAAATAGTTGACTAAATAAATACTATGTGACTAAATGTCTAAATAGTTGACTAAATATAATACTATATGACTAAATGTAAGATTCTATTTAATTATAGCACTTTGCAAAAAAGTGTGACCCTGTGATTTACATGATGATGATTGCGGAAATTTTAATTCCCTATTGATCATTATTTTTATCAAAACGTCTATGTTTATCCGAAATCATTAAAATTCTTCAAGAATAGAAAAATTTGCTGATGTCTCGTGACACTATAATCTGCAGAAATCACACATTTTTGCAAAGCGCAATAAGCTCTGGTATGACTTTAAAACAACCAAAAAACTTTGTACATTGCTTCATATTATTTGTAAAACCTAATAACTTACAGTATTAAATAATAAAAAATAGAATCTAATCAGGCACTCAATACAAGAAATAACTATAAAGATATAGAATTCAATTATCGATTCTAAAACGATTGAGGTTTTGATCATCGATTTTGATTTTTAGAATCGATTCGCATCCCTACTTCGTGATATTTACATACAGTTCTGTGGCTGCAATGGTAGTGCAGGGACCTGAAACAGATGCTGCAGGATGACGACTGATTCTCTTTAGCTATATGGGCGTATGTTAGATATCTTTCTTATGCTTGTGTTTTCATGTAGTTTTGGACCTTGGGGTTTAGAAAACTTTATAACTAAGAGGTCAGTAGTTATGCATGAGTTGATTGGTATGGGTTCAAATAATTAGTCCTAGACTTTATTCCTAGACTAGAGGTATTGATGTTAAAGTATGAACGCTAGAGCTTGTTTGGATAGCAAACCTATTACTATATGTTTTTTCATATTATTTCTTAATTTAGATATTTCGACATTATTTAGACATTTCGACATTATTTAGACATTTCGGCATAATTTAGGATTTTAATAATATTTAGACATTTCGGCAGCCTAAATATCAAATGTCGAAATATTTCTACAAGTATAAAACAATTTCGGCTAACAACATTATCCAGTACTGAAGTATTTGAATTCATCGGGTTATTTAAATAAAGTGATGATAATCTCATAATTCAAATAAATTTATAAACCCGTTTATATTGTCATGATGACTTAAGTAAATTTCGCTATTCTCAATAGAATAGTGTCGATTTAAAATTTTATTAGAAATAGTTGTACTAAAGCATTGCGAATTGCTTGGTGAATAGTAGGATCATTGTGCCAACAGTTTTTGTAAAGTTCGATATACTGAAATGGTTTGATTTTCCATTTTTGATTCAAAAGTTTGCATGGTGGCTTTCAAATCAAAATTTTACAAAGGATTACAAGGGGTTAAGTCACTATTATGAATACTTAAATATTCATTTCCATTACACAATAATTAATAAGTAATTAAATTAAATAATTAAATTAGTACAAAATTTACCAATACTGATGATCTGGTTTTAAAACATTTTTACACTCGTTCAAAAGACAAAAAGTCATCATGACATGATTTTGCTTGTGGCCCATATTATGACCATCGCACCCAAGTTTTAGCCTAATTGTATCTCCTAGAAGAAGAGTAGACGAAGAAGACTGCTTCCAAATAGGAACAAGAACAATTAAAATAGATTTGATGGATCTACATTAGGAAATTTTATGTATAGATATTAATCGATATATAACAGTTAATCGTTTTATATCGATTAAAAATAACAATATATATCGATTAACCGGTTAAAAATTGATATATATCTTAATTATATATATCATTTTTATATTAAATTGTTATATATCTACAAATCGATTATAATCATAATTATTTGAAACAATATATAATGATTAACAGATCTTTAATGATTACACAGTGTTTTGACCACGTTATAAAAATTTTATCCCAGATCACCAGGTAAAAAAAAAAAAAAAAAAAAAAA
>QKWP01000256.1:365120-400820 GCA_003550325.1 Gigaspora rosea
AGATATCTTTGATCAAAGTTTTAGAGAATTTCAAAACACGTATTATATGACAGATACGTTTAAATATTTGACAAAACTTTGATCAAGGATATTTCTGCAACCACCTGATCAAATTTGATGAAAATTTTTTTACTTATTCTACGGATCCATAATAATTAACTAAAAAATTTTTATTAAATTTGATCAGGTGGTTGCAGAGATATCCTTGATCAAAGTTTTGTTAAAAATTTAAACGTATTTGTCATGTGATATGCATTTTGAAATTCTATAAAACTTTGATCAAAGATATCTTTGCAACCACTTGATCAAATTCAATGAAAATTTTTTATTTGAATTCTATGGATCCATAAAATTCAAATAAAAAAAAATTCATCGAATTTGGTCAAGAACTTGTAGAGATATCTTTAATGAAATATTCTTCTATTTCCAAAAAGTATATTATAAAGAAGCTGCACCAAATGAAAAAAGCTATTATGAAATGAATATTTAACCAAATAACTTAAAATTTTAGAAAGCAAAATTTTAGTATATTCTCTATTGATTATATTAGTGCGCAGTAACTTGTTTCATTTTAACTTGTAAAAATCTAGCCTGTGATAGTGATTTTTCTGTTTTTATCAAAATTGAAAATTTTTAAAAATTCCGAATCTGGAAGTAAATCGAAAAATCATCATAACTTCGTCAATATTAATCTATTTATAATGAAATTTTAAATGAAGCCTCTCGAATACCTATTCTATCAACTTACTAATTCACGTTTTGGAAGTTTCATTTTGAGAAATCGCTTCCAGAATCATTTGAAGTTTAGAGGAAAACTTGCGAAAACGTATGTGTCAAAATTTACAAAAACGCTAATATCTTCATAAGTTTTTATATTTTTTCATGAAATTTAAAATTCTATTAGTCCATGATATGCGCTACAAGTTTTGTTATAAAATTTTTTTTTATTTAGCATAGTAAAATTTCTTGTAGATCATCACCGAACAATGGGTTATTTTGAAAAAGCAAAAAAACATATTACAAAGAAGCTGCGTTGAAATTGTTTACAGGAACTTTCATCAAAGATATCTCCACGAGTTATTGACCAAATTTGATGAAAATTTTTATATTTTAATTCTACGAATCCATAGAATTCAAATAAAAAAATTTTATTAAATTTGATCAAGAACTCATAGAGATAATATTAATAAAGTTTTTAAAAGTTAAAATATTTAAGTTACAAAATCGAGGTGATCTACATGTACCATGGTGCAAATAGCAAAAATCCATGGTGTGAATAGCAATTCTCAAAAATTAAAATTTTTTAAAAAAAATATTAAATGAACGTAAAAATTAAAAGTCAAATAATAAAAACTTCTTCAATTTTAATAAAAAATTTCAGAGTATGTGTATTTTGATGTTCCAAACAAGAGACTTTCTTAAAATGAATTAATAAAAAAATTCATTATTCCTGCCAAACTAGAATTTATATGATCATACTTATTTTATAATGGTCTCAAGTCAGCATCAACTGCAATAATTAAAATAAAAATATATTAATTTTCAAAAACGATCTGTAGTATCATACTTAGTACGTTTCCTGGTTTTAGCGCGACTGCGTCGCGCAGCTACCCTAATTTGGTGACCCTCCTGTATGAGATGACGAAGTCATGTGACCAGACAAACCATTATATTATAATTTAGTCATTTTGTCAATGACAAAACCATGACGAACCTATGGTTTCGTCAGGCATATATAATTGACACCAAAACGATTAGTAAAGTTACAAATTAAAATTGCATATTCCGTCGAAACTTCCCCAAACGATAAGCATGGTGAACAGATTCTGTATCAGTATTGAGAAGTTTCATGTTTGAAACATTATTACCATTAGATCAACTCTATAAAAAAAATTCTCTTGGAGTTGTTCAAATAGCTTATAAAATTCGGAAATTATCCAATATTTTGTTCGGACAATCGACTCCTTTTCGAACACTTAAAAGGTGTCTATTGGATGTTTACGTTTTTATTACGTTTTTTATACGATAATATTTAATTAAAAATTTTTCTATTTTTCACATCCCGTACGAAGATCGTAATGAAACAGTACAAACATAAACTCTTGTTCGGAAAATTGACTTCATTCCGAACTATTCCTAACAATTTTAGAACAACCATTTTTTATAGGGCTATATTGCAAAAACTGAATTTGTATATGAAATTTTTAATAGATCTGACAGGTTATCGATTTGATAGAATCATTTTGGTAGGTTTTTTTAACAGTCAAAAAAAAAAAAAAAAAAAAAAAAAAAAAATTCGTCGATTACTTCTTTTTCCGTTTATATTAAGAGTTGAAATTGGCACTATTGACTTTCGCTCTCCCAAAACCAATAGTAACAATATGTTCTATCCGGAATTTGTGTTGAAGAGTTTGTATTACTCGCTGAAATAAGGGCGTGTCCCATAACAATGACAATAACCATATTAAGAATGATGTACAGCCTAATGCGTTCCTAAAGTTATTGTTATAATTAGGAACGTTATAATCCTTTTACATGAGTGCTGCAATTGTTATTGATCGACAAATCAAGCTTTAACTCATAATAAGCCCCTGAAAAATATTTCAACATCCACAAGTCGGATGATGGCAAATCGGGTACAAATCGGATATCTGATTTTACGCAGATTATTACTGATTATTCCATGGGTACTGTCACAATTCGAAATTGTGACATTTAAAGATTTAAATTTCTCGATTAGTTAATCACCCATTTGTATCTTTATTTAGTATAGATAACTCCGTTTCTATATTTGTATATTTCATTAAATGTTAGTCAAAATCCGTGAAAACTTGATGATAGACATATAATCACCCCTTTTTGTAAAAATCTTCATAACACGTTAACGTGATAGCACGTACACGTGGTAGGTCGCGGATTACGAAACTTCTCGATAACACGGTAACGTGTTAGGCTTAGCGGCCTCAGCACCTAGCGTGTAAAACAGCGCTATATCGTGCCAAATAACACCTTGACGTGTTCACTAATTAATTCAAATGTATATAAACGAATGAATTTGACTTTAATAAAGACATATATTGATCGAGAGACTACAATCCAATACAATACAATACAATACAAGTATAGAAGTTTCACTTAAAGAAAATAAAGGAAGTAAGCTAGTGTAGTGCTGAAGAGACCTTTATTCGAGTAAATCAGAAACATATCTCCTAGTAACTAATAGAGTTAAATTGGTAAAACGTATACGCTCTCCCACCTTAATAGTTACAGTACTATGTAACAACCCGTGCTTTTTTTTCTAAGTTATTCACACCGGTCTATATGAAAATCATGTGACACATGATTTTCGGTGTGATTAACGTTAAGTTTTGATCTTTTAAACTTTTTGTTTACAGTAAATCCTAATTAAAAGTTAAAGATCGTGAACTAAGTTCAAGATTATGTAATCAACTAGACTTAGTATTTCTTCATAGGTCTTAAAATAGTCATATTTACTATGGCGTAGGTTTTAAAATTGTCATAGACAAGCGAAAGACTATTAGAACTGGTGGGTTTTAAGGTCCAGTGGGGTTAAAATTGTCATAGAAAGACAAATGACTATAATAGGTTCGAAAAGTTTTAAAATTGTTATAGACAGACGAAAGACTTTATTGGGTTCGAAGGTTTTAAAATTGTTGTAAGCAGGTGAAGGACTTTACTAATTTTAAAATTGTTATGGGCATATAAAGAATTTTAATGTACTTTTTTTTTCATTAAAAAAAATTTTATTTAAATATTTAAAATATTAACTTAGTTTTTTATTTATATTATTTATATTATTTTCACGTTTTTTAATGTTCTAAAAGGTTAAAAGTGAGTAACGTTTAAAAATATCATTCAGAGTAGTATTGAATGTGCCGAAGATTCCAAAATAATAGGATCTTGAGCTTGAGGAATTAAATTCTTAAATTCGTTTTTCATACTTGATAGCTTTATGAAACTGGTTGAGGCAATACACTTGTTATTGTAGTATTCTTTACGCGAGAGATTCTCTGCAATTTGAAAATTTCTTCGGTTATTGTGATGTTACTGTTTCTTGCATTCGATTTTTATTTTATTTTTTTTTAAATAAAAAAATAATAGATTAATTATTGAAATAAAGTTTAAATTACTACAGTAGTTGAAGTTTATTGAATGACATGTTGCACGGGTTGTTACGTCGTACCCATGGAATAAACTAGTTATTTAATGAATATCGGTGAGCACGGTGCATTCCACAGATTAATAGTAAACCACGTGGCCGAAGGCCACGTGATTTTACTATTAATCTGTGGAATACACCGTATTCACCGATATCCATTAAATAACAAGTATTTATTACCCGATGCACAGTTCCCGTGATATAATTATAATACTTTATTCATATTTTTGCTTAAATATTTTGTTCAATTCCCTTTTCGTTTCTTCTCGGAACTTCTATTATTTGCTTATTTGTAACACCGAACTCATTTGAATTGGGCCTTGTAAGAACATGTTTAGGAGTTGTTCCATTGAGATTTAACATGGATCTGTGATGCACAAATTAGAAATTATAGCGAATTATATTCCAATTGAGGTAGAATATATGAAATTTAAGACGGACCTCTGTGTACATCGTGGTGGATTGTGTGCAAAAGTGATGTTACTGAAAATAGAAATAGGTAACCAGAAGCGATACCTATTCAAGTCTGTGCATGTTTGGCTAGAATCGCTTCAGCTATTATCATGTATAAATTAACATTCAATTTATCTCAATAAAACCGAAATTGGTTAGATTCGTTCTGAAGTCTAATTTACTTATCCCTGAGTAATTAGATATGAAGTTTCACCTGTTTATTGTTTTATTGTTAATCGTTAATTTGTTACTTTGTTCCTATTTTTGTATATCATAATTATTTGATCGTATTTAAGTTATAGCCGTTGAACGTTACATGTAACTATAGGAGCTAAATCCTAGATTGGTGTTTCTCACTGATTCAATAGTTACACCTCGATTAATGTTGTAGCATAAATCGACATCAATCAATTAGTAATCAGCTTAAAATCAGATATTCTGATTGGCACTCGATTTGCGATAATTCGACCTGTGAAAATTAACTTTTAGCTTGAAATTCTTTAATAGTTTGTACAGATAAATGAAGTTCAATAAGGATGCAATAAGTACCCCTATTGTTACCAAATTTTGACTGCAAAAGAGATCATTAGGGTATCAATAGTTTGAGAAAAAATTTTCGTTCTAAAAATTGTTCGGAATGGTCGATTTCCCAATAGGGGGTTTTATTTTTATACTGAGAATTTTGATTGAATTATTATTGTATAAAAAAACAAATAACTTCCAATAAACATTCGGAACGGTGTCAATTTTCCGAACAAAAAGTTTCTAAGAGATTCTTTTTTATAAAGTAGTCATCAATCGGGCAATAGGATAATAGGATATCAATATGATATTATCTTATTGATACCTATTGGTATAACTACCCCGATTAATGACTAATGATACACTATTGAACTCCTTTGAACCCAAAACTTGACAAAAATAAGGATGTCTGCTGGTGTTTATTGCACCCATACTGAACTTCATTTTACCTGTGTAATATTAAGAGTGATGTACAGTCTAATGCGTTCGTTATTGTTTTTTATGAAAACTTAAAAAGTTATAGTTGTAAATTATAATCCTTTTATATTGTATTATGAATATTTTATTCAATGTTTTACGAATATGAGTTCAAATATTTGTAACCTAATATAAACAGACATTTTTGCTTTTCTTTTCAACTTTGTAGTTTGCAAGTCCAAAAAAAAAAAAAAAAGAAATGCAATCTTACAACATTCTATATTCATTTTTCATTTTTCTATTTTCTTTCTATAATCTAGCACTATGTGATGATGGATATTCAAAATTATTCACACATGACCCTGCGTATCTTATCAGTAAACATTATTTTGCTATAGAACCACCAGAAACAGCTTTTACTCTTGATATTGAACCAATTACTTATCCTGATAAATGTGAATTAAAGCAATTACATTTACTTACAAGACATGGTAATTATTATTTCACGTCTACAAATTCACGAAATAATAGAATAATCTTTAAAATTATTAATTAGGATCAAGATACCCAAGTCCACCTGATATTCAAGCTATGGATCAGTTATCAGAAATTTTTGCAAAAGTTTCTGTTGCAAAGAAATGGGTAAGAAAGAAAATAAATATCATTATTTTAAGATTTAACATTGTTGCTTATGAAAAAAAAACTTTCATTACTTTAGTATAAAAATCCTTTTCCCATGGAAAGAAATTATCAACTGATTCCCAGAGGAGAAAAGGAACCATATTATGATGGAAAACAATCTGCTTTAAGATATAATCAATTTTGGAACAACTATAAAAACATTACCGGTAGATATGATCCTGAAGTCTTAAAATTTCAAGCTGGTGCTTATTCAAGGTATAATTACAAGAATTATTTACATATTATACTTAGATATATTTATATAAATTTTGTTTGAAATCTTAATTCTTTAAAGGACAGGTGCGTCGGCAATGGCATATTCTGAAGGACTATTAAATGGTGATGGCCCTTTAGATACCTGTAAAAATCAACCAGTCTACATTTGGTATTTACCAGTGGTAGATATTATTATTTATTAAAGTGACATTCTTTTTATTACATTATATTTTAATCATTTATAATATTTCCATATAGAATGAAGATAATATTTTAGAACAACATAAAAATTGTCCACTTGCAAACGAGACGGTTATCAATAACAATCCAGAATATAATAAACAAAATTATACTTATGCTAATACGACCTTAAAACCAATCGCTGATCGTATGACCAAAGATTATGGCATTTACCCACCTCTTAATCCATATTTAGTGCCATATATATACGATTATTGTGAATTTTGGGTTCTACATTTTAATCGAACTGACACTTGGTGTTCATTATTAAGTGAAGATGATATTATAAAAACACGTTATTATTGGGATATGGTCAATATTCATATGGTAATTCTCTTAATGAACAGGCTGGGTGTGTCTATTATACTCAACTTGTAAATAGTGTTGAAAATTACTTAAATGGAAGTTCTATAATGGTGGCTGATTTGAAAAATGGTCATGCGAACGGTATATTTCAAATACTTGCTACTTTGGTATGTAATATATATATATATTAAATTTTTTATAATGTATTCCATATGTTTAATATACGTAATATCTTATTAAAATCTTTTAATATAGGGTGTAGCCAAAAACCCTTTTCCACTCACTGCGAATTTAACCCTTTCCCAAATTCAGCAAATTAAATATTCAGAGGCTAAAACTACATATTGGTCATCTACAATTTATTTCGAAATTTATATTTGTTCAGACAATGAAAAAAGTATAAAATTACGAATGGTACAAAACTTTAATCCACTTATAATTCCGGGCTGTGGGGATGAATATTGTGAATGGGCTACATTTAAAAAGGTTCTTGGTAATAAGTATAATTGTGATTTTAATAAATTGTGTAGTAATCCTTAAAAAATCTTGCAAATCATGACATATAGCTTTTAAACACAATTATACACATTATTTTATCACCTGAGAATTATTATGATTTATTATTATTATTCTTATTATTATTGTTTTGAGATGTCCGTGTGTGCTATTTCAAAATAAAAGGTCGATTTTTTTAACCTGATATATAAATGCAATTCAGCTAAAACAGATTTTATTATTCGGAATGTTCATTTTAAGCAAAAAATGCGTATTTTTTAAGATCGAAACACTGTCATGAGCATTATTTCATGCTTATATTGTGAAGAAGGACATCTAATTTTAATTAATACATCAATTGTACAAAAAGAACCAATAAATAAATAACATTTTTCCCATTTTAACACCAGTTTCATACACAATTGCAATTTTTTAACACGGTATTTCTCACTAGTATTTAAAATGACTAAAATATTTACGTTAAACTGGTTAAGCTAGACGATATTATACTATTATATGCTTACCATAGTTGACTATATAAGTGATGTTTATTTTGGTTTGGTGTAATTACTATTTTGGTTTGGTGTAATTACTTTGTTATTGTTACCACAGTTTGGGTAGAGCTTTACACGAACATGATTAATTTGTCGCCGATGTTAACGTTAGAAGGTCACATGAATTTAGAGGATTCACCATTCATAATAATCATGGTGATTATTAAGAGTTTCTAAAGACATCTGATTTTTCTAAGATGTGTTTTAACCTGTTACCAGTTTATACATTATTTCTATACAGAGAAGCTGAAGTTTTTTAAAAAAAATAATTTTACTTTATAAGTAGAGTGGATTTAGGACCACCCACAGAAGACATATAAAAGAAATAGAAGCTATACTTATCTTCGTTATCCAAGCCGCAGCAAGACCCTACAAGACCTTCGAGACCCGGACCAAATCAACCACGCCTCTTTTTGCCTACCAATTCGAAGATCAAGAGCCTTGCCGGATTGTTAGATATAGTTTTGATTAGTTGATAGTGTTGTTAGTATATTTTAGGATTTAGACCGATAGCTTAGCCCGCCACAACGTACGTACGTACAGTACATATTGATATGTATTATAATCAGATGCATACATTGTCGAATATTTTAGTTAATACTGTAACCAGAAGTACGTACTGATATGCATACATTGAAGTATTTTAGCATTTAGTACAGGCCGATTTTTAAAATCTGTTAGGGTTAGGAATTATAGTTGATCAAATATGGTATAGGTTTAAAAATCGTCATGTACTATACTTTTGTAGCATACTGATCTGCTATAATTTCATACATTGAGAATATAATAATATGCATTTTCAATAGGGGTTATTTAAGATGTGCACACGCACAGCTGTGCACCCCTTTATGTTTTTAAAATTTTACTAGTATTACCTCTATTGCAATCTCAAAATTTTACTATGGTAACCCCTGATGCACTTTTAACAAAAAATGCTCCTCTCGCGATGATACCTTTAAATTTTAAATTTAATTCTAATTTCCTATGGGTGCACGCATTCACTTATTTGCGCGGGTAATACAAGCTCCTGGAGAGGAAATAGCCAATCGGAGAGTGCAAATTTTGACTATTCCGGATCAGCCCGACGAAGAATTCGAACATGCGTAAATGAAGAAAAAAGCGAAAATACGCAAAAACTAATGTTTAAATCGATCTTGGTGCACTAATTAAAAATGACAGGAATGAAATTTTACTTATATTAAGCATCATTCTAACCCTATAGCCTCTAACGTTAAGGCCCTAATCCTAAAATTTTATCTCACGCACTTAGTTTATTTACAAAATCGGAATCCTTCTTTGGTTTGTGTTACCCGCGCAAATAAGTAAAATGATGGGTGCACAGCTGTCCTAATAAGTTTTATATTTGTTTTTATGGGGTGCACAGCTGTGCACGGTGCACAAAAATTAATAAATCCTTTTTTTTTTTTTTTTTTTTAATATAAACCCCTACTATGGGGACGCCGGATGGCGTACTTTATTATATTACATATTACATATTATTTATCTACTACTTATTAAAGTTGTGTATACCACCCTCTGTTCTCTTATACATATTACAATGCTTTAATATTTTGAACTCCTTCTCAATTCTATTTCTAACAATTATGGGAATCGCAGGCTCTGGTATTAGTTTTCCACCCCATCTAGCCTGGGTATAACAAAACCAAATCTCGTATAACGTGTTAACATGTGACCATCTCGCTATTTCCTTCTTACTCGCATCTCTAACGTTCTATGCCATGATGGTTTCCTCGTAGGTTCTCGGAGGGGTCTCCTCTGGGCTTATGTATGAGTATACCGTTTCCCATATGATTTTACTATTTTTGCAGTTTACACCAAAATGTTCATTGGTTTGGATTTCTTCAGAGCACATAAGACAGGTACCATCATAATTTGGTATTATATATTTTAGCCTGTATCCTAGTGGCAACGATTTATGGCAATACTGCCAAAAAATATCTTTCCGTTTGTTGTTAACCCATTTTATTTTTAACCATCTCCATAAGTCACTATTTACCCCATTATTGTTTTTTTGCTTCTGTATAGCCGTCAACAAAGATTTATTCTTTAAAAAAGCAACTCCCTTCTGCACTGTGTATTCGTTTCCCGGTACATTAGCAACTTTAATGTCTTCTGGTTCACAGGGCCACATATCCACATCTTGATTTATGGAACCCCCGATTCTTTTCCACGCTATAATAAAAGGTTTCTAGTACTCTGGCCAAGCTCTGTTTTTTACCGAAACCTCATTTAGTGCCTTTATTGCAGTGATGTTCTTTTTGTTTTGTAGCTCCACCCTAATTAGCTCTCTTTCTGTCTTTGCCCAGCAGTTGTTACTTGTAAGTAATTTTATTAAAATAGTAATTAATCTCGCATCCACTAGGTCCTTTATTATCAGTGCATTTAGACCACCGTATTTATAATCTTGCTGTAGAATCGAGTATCTAGGGAGAATCTTACAGGAGTTTTTAATCCAGCCCCTTACAAGATTGTCGATTTCTGTAAGTTGTTTCCTACTCGGAGGTACAAGGTATGCAACATACCAAATTTTTGATAAAACCAAAGTTTTAATTATTAAAATTCTGCCCTTGATGGACAGGTTACGCTGCGATAGTTTTCTAGCATAGCCTTAACTTTTAATATCATCTCCGGCCAAGTGTTTTTACTTATTCTCCCTTGCGAGTCCAACTCGTATCCTAGTGCTCTTACCGGTTCATTATCTGATAACATTTTGAATTTTTTTGCCTCAAGATATTCTATATGTCAGGCATTATAAGTTAATAGCACTAACACTGATTTGGTTTTATTAATTTTAGCATTGGATGCCTCCTCATACTCTTGAATCAATTTGGTAACAACATACCATTCTGCATATGAAGCTATGCTTATTGTGAGGTCATCTGCATAGGCTGTTAATTTAAACCTTTGTTGATTTGACTGCTAATTTAAATCTATTCCCCTTAAGTTTTTCTCGAGCAATCTAAGGAAAGGTTCAAAAGCTATTATATACAGAAGAGGTGAGAGTGGATCACCCTGCCTTACTCCACGACTTACTTTGAACAGTTCTGATATTACTCCTGAGTCTGCTATAAATGCAGTTTGTTCTGAAAATAATGTACTAATTGTTTGTATAAATTTTGGATCGAACTTCATCTTTGTTAATACCTCTTGTAAATATGTATGGTTAACATGGTCAAAGGCTTTTTGTTGATCCAGAAACAACATCCAACCTTGCCGTGTTTGATCGCTTTGATTCTTCATAACAGACATAATGTCCATTACAGACTCCAAGATCAACCTCCCTCTAATAAAACTTTGCTGGTAAGTACCGATTATTTTCTGACAGATGTTGTTAAGATGGTTAGCTAGGATCTTCATAAATAATTTAACATCGCAGTTCGTTAAAGAAATAGGCCTCCAGTTTCGAACATCTTCTAATTCTTCCGATTTTTTTGGGATCAATGTTATCATGTTTTTATACCACGAGCTAGGCATTTTACCTTTTTCAATTACGTCATTAAAGATTTTTTCAAAAACTGAACTACTTTCTTCTATTAACTCTTTATAGAATTCATATGTGATACCGTCTGTCCCTGGGGCCTTGTTATTAGGAAGGCATCGTATTACTTCGATTATCTCTTCCTTTGTAATATATTTAATTAGATTTTGATTGTCTGATATTTTTACTTGTGGAAGACCTTCTGTTATTCTGTTCATGGCCTCTGCCTTAATTGGCTCTGATTGGTACATATGACTGTAATATTCTTTGATGTAATGCAGTACTTCGATTGAGCTTGACGTCCCTGCATTATTGGGAATTTTGATCTTGTCTATAGCTGATGTGTTATGCCTACTCTTAAACCTGAAGTAGAAGTACTTTGTTGATCTCTCACCTCATTAGATCCACCTTGCGTTAGAACGCACCTGCCATTTATCAGCTAGATTCTGAAGTTCATTTTGAAGGCTTTTCTTTAGGTTTTCAATTACTATTTGTAGATCAGATAGGTTCTGGTCTCTAGCGATCTTCTTTTCTAGTATGTTAATTTTCCTGCTCAACCTTTGAATATTACTTTCTGGAGCTTTAAGAGGCCCCCTAGCTCTAATTAATGATTGTATTTTACACTTGCAGTAATCCCAACTCTCCAGGTCTGTGACTGTTCGTATTTCCTCCACAATTTCTTTTCTTAATATCTCGTTTTCAAGGCACTTACTATTTACCTTCCAGTATGACGCTTGTAAGCTATTCTTACTAAAGTTCATTTCAGTTGATACCATGAGGTGGTCCGAGTTGCCAAACTTTGTAAGTGTTCTTTGACAGTACTGTGCATTTTGCTCGTCTACAAAAATGTAGTCAAGCCTTGTGGCCATATTATGTCCTCCTCTTGTCTTTTGGAAATATGTAAGAAACGGCGTTTGAGAAGCTGCAACTACTGTGTCTACCATACCACAGGTAAGTTCTTTCAGTTTTTCTCTCGACGGATCGTTATGTGGTGGCACATGACTTATCCTGTTTATGTTTGGATCTAGATTCACATTAAAATCTCCTGCTACTATATTAACTGCATTAGTGTTTCTTTGTATTGACCAGGTCCCAAAAAATCGAATCCTTTCGTCTAGTGCCGGAGGGGCATACACATTAATGACCCGAAATAATCGCTTTCTATAATAGAATTCTGTACAAAGAACCCTTCCCTGATGAGATTCTTCAATATTTTCAAATTTAATATCTCTATTTCCAGCCAAAATGGCTACTTTCGATGTCCATATAGATTCGTATCCCCACTGTTGTTTCAAAAAATTTCTCGTATTATCATTAGTTAAATTTGTTTCCTGTATCATAATTAGTTCTATCTTATATGTCTTAATTAAAGTAATTGTTTGTTGACGCTTGTATCTATCATTAAGGCCCTTTACATTAAGTGTTGCAATTCTGAAAGTGTTATACTTACTCATATTATTGTATATATTTGATTATTTGTACCTTCAGATCTGCGTCTATTTATACTTATTTATTACGACCATCCCTAGATGGTCTATTATTTACATACGGTCTAGATTTACTATCATTTGAATGTATGTTTTTCTTTGTTCTAAGTTTTTTGTGCTTGACTGTTGTAAAGCCATCATCTTCTTGTACCTCAACATTACTCTCCTGTAGTTGTGTCTGCACAGATTCATGAGCCAAGTTCAAAGGGTTCGTACCTGTGTCCTCAGTACTTATCTGTGCCTGTTGATTTGTTTCCTTTAAATCCACTTGTTCAACCGGCATGTCTTGATGTATGCCCATATTTGCTTCAACTTGCTGCAACATATTATTTTGTATTTCCTGTTGGTTTTCCTTATTTCTGTCTTCTTCTAGCATAGTTTTGAGAGATTCACCTTCTTGTGACAGCATTTCTATATCATCACCGACCAAAGTATCTTGCACCAGGCCGTCTGATTCCTTGCTGCCTTTATTATTCTGTTCCTTATTAGTGTTGTTTCCATTTCGGTTAGTTTCATCTAAATTTTCTCGCTTATGCCTTTTGTTTTCCTTATATATCTTGTACTGCTTTCTAAGCTCTATTGCTTCTTTATATTGTGGACAATCCCTTTTCAAGTGCCCTGTTTGATCACAATTGAAACATAATTTAGGAGCCACTCTCCATTCTGTCGTAACTTTTTGGCCCCATACGCTTGTATGCCTTGGGATTTTTTGTTCTAACTCCGGATCTTCTGTTGTTTCGTATAAAATTATCCATTGATCCGTGCAAACTGGAGTATCTTCATATACTAATGGTTTGATTGACTCAATATGTTCAAAGTCTCCGAAAGCTTCCTTTAACTTGTTGGATATAAAGTCTTTATCCCCAATTGGAACGTTTCTCACCTTTATTGCTAAATGCGTCCTCCTCAAATTTGTAGGTATATAACCTAATAACGATCTTCTAAAAAGCGAGATACCTTCCTTTGCATAATGTTGCTGTTTATCTTCACTGCTAAATACCAGTTCTAAATGTGTTCTTTTCCCTCTAGTATAATGAGGTTTTGCTCCAACTAAATCATTGCCGATTTTGCTATATAGAGTAGAGATAATGTCATTCATTTGTATGTCATTTAGACTACGAATGTCAAAGATGAGTGCATTATTATTCTTGGTTGTAATTTCCACTCTTGGTGTGTAATTTGAAAAAGTAGCTTGGCCCTGCCTTAACTGTGTATAGAAGCTGGACCATTTCTTGGAGGAACGTGCTGGTTCAACCGACTGTATGTCTTCCGTCGATTCCTCCAATTCTAAACTGCTATTCACATTTTGTGGCTTAGGATCTACATCCAATTCCATCATGTCATTGTCACCTGATACTGTTCCGCTTGATTGCGCAATTGTTCCAGCAATTTCAATGATCGTTGCCCCAGAATTTTCCGAAATCATTTTTTCAGCGTTTGGACTTCCATCCATCTGAGGAGAGGTAATACTAGGTTCACTATTTATCTCGTTCCTTGATGGAGAGTTCTCCTTGTTCTATTTTCCTGTGTTGACGTCTGTCTTATCTGACATTCGTGCTGTTGTTGAATATTTATTTAAATTTTGATTTGTATTGTTCGTATTCATCTTTAGCTTCTTAAACGATCTTGGTCCGTATGGTCTTTCCAAACTCTCTAAACCGCGGACCTCTGCTTCTTTCTTTGACCCTATGCACTTCCTTTTCCTAATTTTTAGGACAAAAGCCCCTACAGTTTTGTTTGTGTTCAGAAACTTTATTTCTTGCAGTGTTTTTGTATTTGCATTAATTACCCGGCTGCCGGAAGCAGATCAAGTTTTTTTTTTTTTTTTTTTTAATAAATCCTTTTCAATAATATAATAGTGCTCCAAGCCACTTCTCATCAAAACTTTAAGTAGATTTATATATACTAACGAAACATAATTATTTAACTAATATTGGTTAGATAATAAAATGTTTAATCTTTTATAATAAATGAAAATTTTAATTTGGAAATTTGATAGAGATAATAATAAAGATTTATTTTTATCGGTTAATTTTCTAAAAATATTTTAACAATTAAATTTTTAATTATTTAAAAAAAAACGCAGTAAATTTGATGAGAAATTACACATTGACGTTAAAATTAAGAAAGATAACTGATAATGCACATCAAATACAAGTGCATCAATGCGATCCTTATTTTATTATGTACAATCAGACCTCATTAAAAGCAACTCATTGGAACAGAACTTTTATATTTGGGCAGAATATAAAGTTGTATTTAGAGAAGTGCTGGGTGCATTTAGGTAAATCTGACTGTAAATGATGTATTATATCGCAATTGGGAACGTAATAATTCATTTATATGCCATTGTTACAACCGTGGGAGAGACTTGGCTAACGTGAGGTCGAATTAGCTCAGGGTTGTAAGCATAGGTTATGCGGAATGGATGTTCATTAGGGGATTCGGAATAAATGATATATTATATTAAAATGGAATGGAAAAGGAATTCTCTTCCCTATTTTATTTATTATTATTAATATTGGATATTTTGTATATTCTATATATTAATGCTCTGAGTTTAGCTATCGTATTTATACCTTTCAAAATCTATCAGTTCGAAACCAATATCTTGGGTTTCAGACCAATATCAGTAGCTTTGGACCACTCTGGTTAGTCTCGAATCACTGCAGAGGGTTTGAAACCAAAATCAAGGGAAGGGTTTGGAACCATCGTACGCACTAACAAAAAGGGAAATATCATACAACCTATTCGAACACATACTAACTATTACAGGAAAAATTAAAATGTCAATGAAAATTTGTTCGAATTTTCCGTAACACCATGATGGGTGGATATGAAGCGCAGTTATTTGAAATTAATATAAGCATACATTTTTGACCGTTCTTTTTAACTTTATAGCTTGCAATTCTAAAAAAAATGCAATCTTATAAAATTCTATATTCATTCTCTATTTTATTATTTTATTTCTATAATCTACATGTAGTACTATGTGGAAATCCCTCAGATGATGCATATTCAAAATTATTCAACCATGATCCTCAAGATCTTATCAAAAAACGTTATTTTCTTATCGAACCAGAAGAAACAGCTTTTACTCTTGATGTTAAGCCAATTAATTATCCTGATAAATGTGAATTAAAGCAATTACATTTACTTACTAGACATGGTAATTGTTATTTCGTATTTATACATTTACAAACTTTTAATGGAATAATAGAATAATCTTTTAATATTATTATTATAATTAGGATCAAGATATCCAACTTTTGCTGATATTCCATTTTTTAATCAGCTTGAAAAAATATTTGCAAATGTTCCTGTTGCAAAAGATTGGGTAAAAAAAGAAAATAAATATCATTTCTTTAAAGATTTAATTTTGTTGCTTAAAAAATTCATTACTTTAGTATAAAAATCCTTTTCCCATGGAAAGAAATTTACAATTGATTCCCCGAGGAGAAAAGGAACCATATTTTGATGGAAAACAATCTGCTTTAAGATATAATAAATTTTGGAAAGAGGTTAAAAAATCTAGATATAATCCCGAATGCGTAAAATTTCAAGCTAGTGCTTCTTCAAGGTATATATTACTGCAATTTTTTTTTTTACATATATACTACTTATATACTATACTTTGACGCATTTATTTAAATATTGTTGGAAATTTTAATCCTTTAAAGGTGTGGTGCGTCAGCTATGGCCTTTTCTGAAGGACTATATAATGGTGATGGCCCTTTAGATACCTGTAGAAATCAGCCAGTTTACATTTGGAATATACCAGTGGTTGATATTATTTATTAAAGTGCCATTCTTTTTATCACATTATATATACATATATATAATCATTTATAATATTTTTTATATAGAATCAAGATAATATTTTAGCAATGTATTATAACTGTAAACTTTTAAACGATACAGTTTTAAATAATAATCCAGTATATAATGAACAAAATACTACATATGCTAATACGACATTATCACCAATCGCTGAGCGTATGTCCAAAGATTATGGTATCTACCCACCTCTTAATCCGTATCTCGTACCACATATATATGACGCTTGTCAATTTTGGGTCTTGCATTTTAATCGAACTGACACTTGGTGTTCATTACTAAGTGAACTTGATATTAAAAAATTACGATATTATTGGGATATGACCAATTATTATTTACGTGAATATGGTAACCCTCTTAATGAACAAATTGGTTGTGTCTATTTCACTCAACTCGTAAATAGTGTTGAAAATTACTTAAATGGAAGTTCTGTAATGGTAGCTGATCTTAAAAATGGCCAGTCGTACGGTATATTTCCGGTACTAACAACTTTGGTATGTAAAAAAAAAAAAAATTTTTTTTATTAAATTTCATTAAGTATTCCATACTTAAAATCATTATTAATATCTTTTATTATAGGGTGTACATAAAAATCCTTTTCCACTCACTGCAGATTTACCCCTTTCCAAAATTGATGAAATTAAATATTCAGAGGCTAAAACTTTATTTTGGTCATCCACAATTTATTTTGAAATTTATACTTGTTCAGACGAGAAAAAAAGTAAAAAAATACGATTGGTGCTTAACTTTGTACCACTTCTAATTCCGGGTTGTGAGAGTGAATATTGTGAATGGTCTACATTTAAAAAGGTTCTTGGTAATAAGATTGGTTGTGATTTTAACAAATTGTGTGGAAATCTTTAAATACAGTTTCGTCACATTAATATTGTCATATAATTATATTACTTAATGTGGTGATTCAAAGTCTTAGACCTAAATTAATATCTCAATCATTTTTCAATGTATAGTTTTGAAAATTATATATATAAATATAGAAATTTCAATTTATAAAAAACTATTGCGAATTTTTATATAAAAAAATTGCTTAAATTTATAATTTTTTTAAAAATTTAAGTTAGTAAAACATGTTTTACCAAATTTGCATGAAACGCTTAGATTAGTCTTGCTCTTGCACTGATCAGTGTAAAGCTGAACAGAACTGTGTAGTGCTGTGCAATACAGTAGAAAAAATTTACAATTACACTAATAAATGAACATGAAATTTTCTGAAAAATTAGTTGGTTTTTCGTAAATATATTGCAATTTATTTGTTATTTTTTGCTTTACATCTTTTTTTTCGGATTTCTTGCCGCCCAGATTAATTAATAATCAGTAACATTAAAGAAATTCTGCATAAACTTTAAATTTTACTAAATTTTAAACTCAGATCAAACTAAACTATATCATAAGTTTGGTCTGGATCTGGTCTAAAGTCTGCAAACTAGTTTGAGTATGAATATACATATATGTTTTTTTGGTGCTGCGTATATTTATTTAGAGCACAAAGTTAGAATCAATTAGTAAAATTTAGAGAATCATAGCATTTTGTATAATTTTATTAATAAAATATGAAAAATATTATATTATTAGACAATTTTAATGATCTAACTACTGAATGAAATATTAACTAATTCAATGTGGATAAATTAAATTGTTTAAAATAAATATGTACTAATGATAATAAAAAAAATTGATTTAAAAATTTATTTTAAAAATAACATAGTTTTTTAAATGATTTTCTTGATAAATTTTTTGAGGTGGTGCAAGATCGCTAGAATATAAATTTTCTAATCCTTATAGCTATGCACAATTATTGAAATTCTAGATGCACTGTCTTTGATCATTGTTTTAGAAAATTGAAAAAAAATAGAAATAGTATAACAGTTGAATTGGGAGAGCAGTAAAACAAGATAGACAATAGTACCAATTTAAAGCTCCAACCAGTTACGGGAAGGTAGGTATAAATATGTTAATATATAGTTCACGGGATTGATAAGGGTCAAATATGCAATACGTGGAGAGTGAAGGATGCTCTATCACTAAATCGCCACAATAATACAAAAACGCTGATGCTAGTAATGCTAATATGTGAGACATCAATAAATTGATATCACTAAAATAATTAAATATGATATTAGGAGAGGTGTGATCAAAATGTGTATCACAGGGTATAGGTAGGGCGATATTTAGTCAGATGTCGATCAGGTGATAATGATATATGTAAGCTCAAGAATTTTACGCAGGTGCAGGAGTTTAATTCGAAGGATAAAGTAAGTCCTAAACCAACTAACAAGGATAGGTGTATCTAAAAGAGACAATGTTTATAAAATATATGGTTCAACTAAAAGACCTTCACTATAGATCAATCAGTAGGCCGATATGGGTCATGTGTAATGATGTGCCATTTATATGATGTCCAAATTTTTTTAGCGTACAGTACGTACAGTACGTATAGTACTTATATTAAAATTGCTCTAGTGGTTATATTTAAAATTTTTTTTAATATCAGTCTATATTACAATTAATATAATATTTAATTCTATTTTAGTAGATAAATATTTAGGTCGTTCAAAGTTAATTATCTGGTTAATATCACTTTCCAGGACTCCCAGAAGAGAGGCAAATGAAACGAACATATAAAATGAACAAACTGTAGTAAATCTATTATAAACGAATTGATTTCAAGTTAAATTTAGTTCAGAGATTTTAGTCGAGTTGCTAATTAGGTCAGATAAATTTGATTTAATAGCAAAAAAAAAAACATTAATAAATAAAAATTATATAATGCATTTATCCAAGAAAAAGACTTTGTACATATAGGCAAAATTCTCATGATCTAGTGATCAGATCTGCATCATTTTAAAGTATGCAGCTAGTGATATGTAATCGTTAAAATAATACCCAAATTTTTTAGCGTACAGTACGTATAGTGCTTATATAAAAAATTAAGATCATATGGGGTGCGGACAATAGAAACAGCCCTTTTTTACATTTTTTTGAAAAATGAGTTTTTATTAGATTCATATAAATTTTGACATGATTAACATTTTTCAATTATAAATAAAAGTCGGTTTGCGTAATAAAAAATCAAGATAATGTAAAAGAAAAATTACATGAGGCTTCGCAGAGCCAACACATCACAAGATTATCCGATAGTCACCTGCTACCTTTAACCTATCAAAATCGTGAAATTTGATTAATCCCGGATCAGTCCGAAAATCAAAACAAATAATTAAACTCAATTATCTCAAAATAAGATATATGTAAAAAAGGGCTGTTTCTATTGTCCGCACCCCATATAATAAAATTAAATTAGTATCTATATTTTAATTTTTTTTAATGTTATCATTAACGACATTAATATTTTACTTGATATTTATTTTCGGGAAATTTCTGGTTATTTCTAAGTTTGTTTAAACTTATAAATTTCGATTTGTTGGTTAATGCTTTGGTGTATCCTCGTGAGCTGCCACATTAACCATTTTATCCAAAAAGGAAATTGTTTATTCCAAACATTTTTATATAGTACTTGTGCTAGTGCTTGTGCGTTACGTATTAGTTCTGGTGCTGTTCCCCAAAAAATTTTTTATTGAATTGTGTTGTATTTATAGAAAAAAAATATAGGGCTTTGTTTTTTTTTAAGTAAATATTTGCAAAATATTTCTTTGTTTATTTTGACAAATAACGGCAATTATCCATCTCACGTGAGTTTACTGCGTTCAATTTTTCATTTCTTGAACTGACCGAAATCTCAAACGTGGTTATTTATCATGGTGTCAATTCTTAAATTGATTTTTTGATTAAAATTTGTGACATGTTTCATGGCACATAAGTATGTAGTGGTAATGACATATATTATCAAATGTTAGGAATTTTATTTATTGGTTGGATTCTTACTAGTGATACCCATATTTCCTTTTAGACTAAAACAGAAAAAATTTTTATATAAAAATTTTATAATCCTAGTGTGCGCTATATGAATTGTGTACGTGGATCATCAGTTCGTTCTGATAATGCCCAACAATTTTTTTATCATATTCGGGTTGTATTTACAAGATTTTTAAGTTCGATGACTTTTGATTCCATAATAAAATGTATGCATTGCTATGTAAACTTTATCTTCCAAAACTTTATAGTAAAAATATACTGTATATTGTGAAATCAAGACATCCAAAGTTATATTATGACTATGACATTCACAGTCTTTAACATAATAATATTGAACTCAATTAACTATTGTGTGTTATGCATTCTATATATCTTTGATATTATTAACTTAGGTATAGATAACACTAATAATATGCATTGGTGAATTGCATGCTGTGTATTCAAAGAATAATAATAAATTTGGCAACAGAACTTTTACAGTACTAACAATAGAAATCACTGAAAAGGAATCATGACAGTTTTAATGTAAACTAACTCAAGTTTAACTATATATTATATTCATTAGAATAATAAGTTCTGCAACAGAATTTTGTTTACAAAACTCATGACAGAAAATATGATGATTCCAATGTAAACTCATCTTAATCAGAATAGCAGTTAGTCCTATAACAGAATTCTTTTAGTAATTTATGTGCAAATTAATTCACCTTAACCAATATTGTAGTCACCAGAATAGCAAGTAAGCTCTGTAACAGAATTTTTAATGATAAAATTATAACAATTCCAGTGCAAACTAACTTACCTTAACACTGAAATAATGAGTAGCTTCTGTAATAAAATTATTTACAGTAGAGTGTATAATAATTCCAAAACAAAATAACTACATGGAATCTTTGCTAGAAAAATCACCTTTCGACATTTTCTGATTGGGCTGATTCGGATAAACAAACAAACATACCAGTTTTTATTTACATACAAATCATTTTTTGACTTTATTGATTCGAAAGTTTATTTGATGCACCATTGAATCAACAAGGGTAGAAACATTTATCAGGTGATTTCCACCTCTTAAGAGGGTACCCCCTTCCCCACCTGATACTAAATTAGCCAATCAAATTTAAGCAAATAATATATACAAACCGGACCCAAACAAACTTTAGTCAAGTCTGAGTTTGGTCCGGATTTGTTCAACAGTCTGCAGGCTGGTCTTAGTTTGAATATGTTTATATGTATATTTTGGCGCTGAACAAGTTTACTTAATGCATGAAGTTAAAATTAATTAGTAAAATTTGTTAATCATAAGTTTTTATAAAATTTTATTAATAAAATTCTATAACATCTGAGGGTGTGGCGACTTAGGGAAGTTGGTAAGTTGTCACCCCCCAAGTGGCAGGTCTAGAGTTCAAATCCCACTGGCGACGCTTTTGAAAAATAGACCTGTGTTCCGGTAACTGTGTCTTGTCAATCGGTTGGGTACACTACCTGTAGTTCTTGGTTACTATCTTGAATGGGAGCTTTTAGGCAAAATTGTATCTCATTACACAGACAAATCCAAGGAACTAGAGAAACAGAAACCCATTTGGCAAGTCCCGAGTGGAGAGGTAGCTAGACTTTCAACGGTACCGGGGAAAAGGATCTTAGCGGTGACTGACTGGAAAACTGGACGGGCAAGAGCCCCTATGGCAAAGGGGGCCCACCAACCTGACCGCCGAAGAAACCAAAGGAAAAAGTCATGTGTTATAGAAGCATGAACCAAGAAAAGGGAGACCTTAGGCACCTAAAGCCTGGCAGACCAATCCTTCCGGGCCAACTGGATTGGTAGTCTGGGATAACTGGGGAAAAGGATCCAAAGAGTGACTGACTGGGTACTGGGGTCTAGTGAACTTCGCAAGGGCAGTAGTAGGTAATAGTAGCGGTTGCAGGATAACTCCCTGACTGCAAGTTGTCTGCCTCGGTAAATGCGTAAGTTACCGAAAGTATAAGTGAATACCTGTGGGGACAGGTATCACTCTACCAGGCTTACCACAGGGGCAAATGCCCTCCAATAGGTGTCCTCAGGGTACTTTCACAGCGAATTACTCGTGAAAGGGTATATTGAGAGGAACATTGAACATGGGTAGAAGCCAGAGAGTTTAAATAGGCAATCCCCTAGCTGGGTTGCAGGTATGGCATCTAGTGTAGAACCTTCGGGCGGACTACTTAAATTAGACAACCAAAAGTTGTACATGTGGCTAGTTGTACTCTCATTATACAAATGTAATATGTGGCACAGTCATATTGACCGGGCCAACCCGTTTGGATCAATAAAGTGCTAGAATACCTAAGTGGTCACCTTAATATTAAAAAAAAACATCTTATAATTCACAAATTTTTATTTTATAATTCTAACTTTATGCACTAAGTAACCTTGTTTAGCATCCAAATATACATCATTCGAATAATTATTTTTATTTTACTTGAATTTTAGATATTAGATGCATAATTTTTGATTTTTGATCAAAAAAGTCAAATTTAAGCATCTTTTCTTCAATTTCCAGTAAAATAAAAACAATTATGCCAATTTAATGTATTTTTAGACGCTGAACGAGTTTACTTAGTGCATAAAGTTAGAATTTATTAGTAAAATTTTGTGAATCATAAGATTTTATAGAATTTTATTAATAAAATTCTATAAAATCTTATAATTTGCAAATTTTTATTAATAAATTCTAACTTTATGCACTAAGTAAACTTGTACAGCATCTAAAAATATATTAAATCGGCATAATTGTTTTTATTTTACTTGAAATTTGGAGAAAAGATGCTTAAATTTGACTTTTGATCAAAAATTAAAAATTAAGCATCTAATATCTAAAATTCAAGTAAATAAAAATAATTACGCCGAATTGATGTATTTTTGGATGCTAAACAAGTTTACTTAGTGCATAAAGTTAGAGCTTATAAATAAAAATTTGCAAATTATAAGATTTTATAGAATTTTATTAAGAAAATTCTATAAAATCTTATGATTCACAAAATTTTACTAATTAATTCTAACTTTATGCACTAAGTAAACTTGTTCAGCATCTAATAATACATTAAATCGGCATAAACTTTTTTATTTTACTTGAAATTTGGAGAAAAGATACTTAAATTTGACTTTTTTGATCAAAAATCAAAAATTATGCATCTAATATCTAAAATTCAAGTAAAATAAAAAATAATTATGCCGACTTGATGTATTTTTAGATGTTAAACAAGTTTACTTAGTGCATAAAGTTAGGATTTATTAATAAAAATTTGCAAATTATAAGATTTTATAGAATTTTATTAATAAAATTCTATAAAATCTTACGATTCACAAAATTTTACTAATTAATTCTAACTTTATATACTAAGTATACTTGTTCAGCATCTAAAATACATTAAATCAGCGTAATCTTTTTTATTTTACTTGAAATTTAGAGAAAAGATGCTTAAATTTGACTTTTTTGATCAAAAATCAAAATTATGCATCTAATATCTAAAATTCAAGTAAAATAAAAATAATTATGCCGATTTGATGTATTTTTGGATGCTGAACAAGTTTACTTAGTGCAAATCATTTTCAGAGATTAATATAAAATAAAATTATAATATTTTTAATTATTATTATTAAAAATTTTATATAGTTATTTTGGGCAATTTTGATTGGCTAATAAAACTGTATTATATAGCACCCGATAATCCCTCTGACCCCCTCCCCCCTAAAAAATCAGGTGATAAATGTCTCTACCCTAAAGGCAAAGATGATTTATATTTATATAAGACTGGTATGTTGTTCTAAATTTGTATGAAATTACCCAATCGGAAAATCTCAAAGGGTGATTTTCCTAGCAAAGATCCCACATATTGTGGTCACTGGAATAGCAAGTTCTGTAAAAGAATTATTTACAATAACTCAATAGAAATTATGGTAATTTTAGTACAAACTTATCCAATATTAACTAAAATTAAGGTCATTGGAATAATGAGTAAATTCTGTAATAGAATTTTGTCTACAATAACCAACAATAAAAGTCATGATACTGCTAATGTAAACTCATTTAATCAGAATAGCAAGCAAGTTTTGAAACATAATTTTTTCAGTGACTTACGAATAAATCATGTTAATCTCAATGCAAAATACATACCCTAAGTACTTTTCATAGTTACAAGAATAGTAAGTAAAGTTTACCCAATGCAACTCATAAATTATAATCATTAGAATAGCAAGTAAGTTCTATAAAGAAATTTTTTTTACTGTAATTCATGATGAAAAATAATGATAATTCCAATGTAATTTTAACTTTATACTGTAGTCATTGGAATAGCAAGTTAAATACTATATGAAATTATTGACAGTAATTCATATGATAATTTTGATGCAATCTAACTCAACTTAACTACATATTGTAATTACTAAATAAAAAGTTCTGTAACAAAATTTTCAGATAAAAATTATATTAATCCTAATGCAAACTATCTCAACTTATTAACATACTGTAATCACTAAAACAGCAAGTATTATAACAGAATTTTTTATAGCAACTAACAATAGAAATCATTCTGATGCAAATTATCTTGATTTTAACTATATATAGTAGTTCCATATCATACTTGTAATAGATAAAATAATAAATAAATAATGAGAAACAATATAAAGTAATTATTACAAGTGCAATTAATTAAACAAAAAATAAGACAAGGAGTTAGCTACTTCATTGTGATAAAAAAAATTAAATAAAATTTTATACATAACTGGTATTACTATTGGATTGGAAGAGCTTAAAAAGTAAATGAAATAGTTTAATTCAGTGATAATTTAGGAATACGCTAAGTATATATGTGCAAGTATATAAATTTATAGAAATATAATGTTTAGTATGTATTTATATAAATTAGTATGTCATGTATATGTGCATAATTCAATAGAAAAACATAATACAGAATAATTCAACAATAGAGATATAATACAGTTAGACTTCTCTAAATGCATAGCTGTGGATGGCCAAAAAGCTTTGCATTTAGAAAGGTAAAAATCTAGAAGTGTTATATGTGTTAGGGCCAAACAAGGCCATGTATTTAGAGAGACTATAGTTAGGAAATATGCATTTAGGGAGGTTTAACTATATAATCAAAGAGATATGATATAATGAAGAATCACTTACCATATATGTCTGAAAATAAGCTACTACCTAAAATAAGCTACCTTCTGATTTTTTTAAAAATCTTAAAAAATTCATTAGCAGTTGCTATATATAAAAATTTTTTTACTAAGTAACTTCAAATGTCCGATTAAGTAAACTTGTTCAGCGTATCAAAATACATCTATAGAAAAAAATTTGGTAATATTTGGACAACTTTTTATTAGTACATTTTTTAATTTTTTCAAAAAACTCAATATTTCGAAAATAAGCTACTTTATGATTTTTCGTGTAATTTTTGGCCAAAAAAGGTAGCTTAATTTCAGATATATTCGGGTAAATAGCTTTACTATAAAGAAGAAATTACAAAGATAAAAACCTAAAGATAAAAGTAAAGCAAATACATCAGCCTTTTATATATGTTAGCTACTTAGAATCCCCTAATATACACAATGAAACACTTCCTTCCAACATTTGATTGCTGATAACAAAGCTTTATCTTCACCAACCTATTAACCTTTTCTCTTGTGTCTTATCTAATTAAAGACTTATACTTAAAGCAACAACTTCAATACTTACTTCTTATCAGGCTAATATATTAATAATAATAAGTGGATGCCTAATTGTTTATTATACTTAGAGTTATTTAAGAGAAAAAACTATTGTATTTTATGTATTATGGAGTAAATATAGAATAAGAATTGATTATAGTAATAAGTTAAATATATGTGCATAAATAATAAAAGATAATTAACTATATATAGTAACAAGAAACAATTATATATAGTAATAACATAGGGCAAATATAAGTATTATAGTTAGGAAAAGATAGGCAACAATATATAGAACAGTTTAAAGGTTTAATAGAAACAAAAAAGATCAATATAATAATATAGAGGCGGATAAAGAAACAGGGCTAAAACAATAATAAAGAAAATATTAGACACTATAAATGTTTAATGTAATACCAGTATTCAAAAAATTTGAACTAACAACACCACAATATATGTAAAAACAAATAAGCACCAAACAGTTATTAATACAAAACTCTTCTGTTTTGCTATCCCTTAAACTGTTTCTCCTGCAAATTTGTCCTAAAATTTTTTTCAAAATAAAAATTTAAAATAAAATTCTAAATATTAATTTTAGCTATATACTTTCTAAGTAAAAAATATAATTTAAAATATGTTATAATAACTTTGTTAAGAAATAATTTAATTTATTAAAAAACTTAAGAGTAATAAAGGTTTAAAGTTGAAATTAACTAATTGTACATGGGGTGTTTGAGGACCCCGAAATATACATAGATAGGTCAGGTTAATTATAGGGTTACTAAAAAAGGAAAGATCTGTGGAAAAAACTTCAAAAATAAGCAAAAAATTACTATAAATAGAAAGATCTGCAGAAAAAACCTCAAAAATAAGCAAACTCATATCTGACCTATCTATGTATATTTCGGGGTCCTGGTGTTTGAACATGGGTATAATATTTTTATAAATTAAAAGATTTTTTATTAAAATAAAAAATAATTTAATTCATATTAGAGTTAGAGTAAGAACTGGAATAGGGCAGAGCATGGGGGACTTTCTCAAATTTCGGAAAAGCTCGGGTTTATCATGTGGGAATCGGCCAATCAGCAGCAACCTACCTATGCACATGACTCACTGTTGATTAGACAATCGTCGAACGTGGTGAATATTCTCGAATTCTAAGAATTTTGAAGAAACCTTCGTATCCGGGTACTAGCTAACACAATAAAGCGGACGAATATGTAGGTATAGTGCTATTAGTGCTTGATTTGTTTAACATATTTACTAATTTTTATAAATATTGTTTTTTTGTTGCTTCCAATTCAGCAGATTTAATAGCTTTGATCCAATCAGTAATTTTAGTTCTGAAGTTAGAAGTGTCACTTATAATTAATAGAGGTATAGAAGTTTTGTTTAGTTAGGAGTTCCCAAATTTGTATTAGTAGGCACGTAGAATGCTGCAATAATAAGTTCGTAATGTTTCTTCATAATTAAATTGTTTTTGGATTTAAATCCATGTAGATGTATTCCAAATCCACAGAATTTCAAATCCACCTACCAAGATGTAAACACATTGTGAAATAGACTGGCTTCAAACTGTAATTCGGTTAAAATTTTCTCTCATGTGTTTATAATGGTGGTTATTTGTTAGAATCAATCAAAACTAGATAGCTGCGCGACATAGTCACATTTGACTCTATTTTATATCACTATTTTACGGTTTGTTTTTATCTTTAGAAATAAATGAAAAAGACCGTTCTCAATTAAGATCTTGACAAAAAGTTACCCGGGTGTTATTTGGTTCACTCGACAGGTGAACCACCTGGGTTCTACTTGATTAGCATCACTATTTCTTTTTATTGTACGGCAATGTTGTTACTGCCATACCAAAATTTTGATCGTATTTGTACGGCTGAGTTTTACAATTCTTATTAGGCAGGGCCGATATTATAATCAGCTCTGTCTAACAAGAATTTTAAAATTCAACCATATTAAAATTCTAATTATTTTATTTAATAAGTTAAAGCTTAAAATACTTTAAATTCTAAAGTCATTTATTTAAAAGTAATACATTTGTTTCAATTATATAATATATAATTATCATAACTCTAATTATAATTTTTAACATTTTCGGAATTATGAAAATTGAAAATATTGGTAGTTCCATGTTTCTTAGATGTATTACTCTCATGAGTAGATGTAAAATTATTTGACGAAGACATTGGAAAAGAGTTAATTTTTTATTAATTAATGTTTTTTATTTATTTAAAGTTCTACACTAATAAGTTACATCCTTTTATTAAAGAAATAGTATAATTGAACAATAGAATAAATCAATTAAATATGTATCAATATGATATTTAATCGATTATTTTAATTTCACCAATTAAAAATCTGATCATAGTAAAATTACTAATACTGCTGACATAGTTTTGATTTACTAGTTGAGTTACTACCCTAGTACGTATGTCCTAGGGTGGTAACTCAACTTAATAAATCAAAACTATGTAGCAATATTAATAATTTTACTATGATCAGATTTTTAATTGGTGAAATTAAAATAATCGATTAAAATATCATATTACTTTAATTAACGTCATTTTAAAATTTATTAATTTTAATAAATATATTATTATAATAATAATAATAACGATAATGATTGATGATTTGCATAAGATGAAAATCTGTAATAATAACGATGATTGATCTTTTATTTGCATAAAATGAAAATCTGTAATATATCAAATTCCATAGTTTGCTCACATAGTTTTGATTTACTTAGTTGAGTTACTACCCTAGTACATATGTAATTATTATCAATTATGCATATAAATTAGAAAATCAATACAACCTTTGTTTAAAGTTGAGTATTCAAGCATTTAAACATTCACAATATTTTTTTTTAAAAAATATTTTGATTATTTTTGTCATTTCAAAAACAATGATAATTATTTTAATGGATAAAGTTCATTTAACTGATCAAGAGTATTGATCATCCAATCAACAAGAAATAGAGGTCTAAATGTCCTTTTTTTATTATATAGTTGTGTTTACTGGTTGAAAATTTTCATTGATTGCTTAGAAAAAATAATTGTTCAGGCTGGCAGAAGGCTGATTTACCAAGCAAAAAAGAAGAAATTGGAAATTAATCTAATAGATACCTATTCATTAGACATATTAAATAAATTCCAAAGGAATTGTTTATTCAACTGCTTCACTTTTTTTGCTTTATTATTACTATAATAGATTTTCAAGATTATTACCAACATCAACAAATTTATTACCTTATTTCTTATACCAAAAAACTTTGTCACAAATGTTTTTGTTTTCTGTTGGCTTGTAGTAAATTCTGAAAAAAAAAACAGAATTTGAAAATGTTGTTAAAGGTGCTTTCAAGCACCTAAATTAATAGATCAGTCTTAATTTTTAATTAGCAGAATATAATTAGAATAATCAAGTGAGCTTGTCATCATAATAAAACAAAAATGGTCTTAACCATCTTTTTTTATTATAGAGTTGTATTTATTGGCTAAAATTTATAATATATAGATAAATATAATAAACTTAAATTTTTAATTAAATTATAAATTTATATTTTATTTTTAATTTATATAAATATTATTAATTTATTTTTTTATTAAAATTTATTAAATAAATTAAAATAATATAAATAAAATTATGATATAACTATCCATTGATTAATATTATTAATAGCTATTTGAAGTCTATTATCTATATTATTTTCTTCTTCTGTTTCATTATTATTTTCATCATCTAATTCATTATCATTATTAATATCATCTGTATTTTCATTATCTAAAATAATATCTTCATCTTTAATTTTTTTTAATCCTTTTTTAAATGCTTTAACTTGATGAAAAATTCCTTTTTTATAATATTCTAAACAATGTCTACAGCCTGATTCCATTAAATTATAACAATTATCATGATAAGAATGTCCACAAATATATACTTTACTAGCTGCACTTCTAATTGAAATTTTACAATAATCACAAGTATCTAATAATGGTAAATGAGCTGTATGATAGCCAGTTGGTAAGCATTTAAGCTCAAGAGTTTCATTTAATGTTGCTATAAAACATTTAATATCAACTTTTTTGTTTTTACTAGTAATTATTCGACTTTTTCCAAGATTTTGAAAAATTTTTTGAAAATGTTCTAATAAAAATAAACTACTTTTTTTTGATAAATAATCTAATTGCTTTGGCTTATATGGATATGTTTTTTCAGTACGAAAAGCATTAAATAATTGATTATTGTGCATATCTAATAAATATGATTGTTCAATAATATTATCTGAAGTATAATTAATATTAATATTTGCTCGTAATCGACTATGAAAATTTTCAACAAAATAATCATTAAAATTAACTAAAGATTTTGATATTATATTTGCTAAAGGATGATTAATTTGTTGCCAATAAAGATAATCTGAAATAAAAGCTAATGGTGCTTTATTATAATTTTTTCGTTTCCATCGAAGTGCAAATGTCCATAATCGAAATACGGTATCAAAATATTGATTAAATTGTCCAGATCTAAAAAGAATTGCATATATATTCAAAGTTGCTGGTACTAAATTATCCAAAAGATCTAACATTATTCTATATTCTATATCTTGGCAATTATTTCCAAATTTTAATAAAATTCCTTGTGATATTTTTTTCCATCCATTATGAATTAATTCAAGTAATAAATTAATTCTCCAAGGTTTAGGTTTTTTTGCAAATATTTTTTTTTCACCAAATAAATAATGAAAAAATTTTTCAAAAAATGAATAATGAATAAGAATAACTTGTTCTCAAAAATTTAAGGAAATATGAAGAGGCCCAATAATTAGAACAAAATTACCAACATTTTCAGGAACTGGAATAGCATTAAATTCTTCTGCATCAATTTCTTTATAAAAATGTGTCAAAATTTTTCGAATAAAATACTGTCCTGGCCAATCAGCAATTATTGGTATAACATTTTTTTGAAAATATGGTTGAAATGATTCTATTGAAGTAATCATTTTTAGTGCATCTAAATAATCATATGTTGATTTTAAATTTTGTTTTTGTACACCAATTATTTTTATATTTTTCATTGATCTTTCCTCTTTGCGTTCACTTATTGCATCATCATAAATATGTATAGTAAGCAATTCAATTTGATCTTGATTGTTAAATTCAATATTATTAGCAATCCAATTTAATTTTTGTGTATTATAACTTATATCAAATAAACCCTTAATATTATTATATAAATATTTTATAATAGATGTGTCATCAATATTATGTGGATTAAAAAATGAGCAATTATTAAATAAATTATTATTTATAATTGCTAAAGCTGGAGTTGTATTGATAATTGGCTTTGCTACACATGTTGCCATATGATTTACAGTACTAAGTGATGTTGTATTTGGTCTACAGTTTCCATGAATATCATGAAAATCATCAATATTAAAGCAATAAAAGATATCTGACTAAAAATAATAATTTTAATTAATAAATTTAAAAATTTAAATAAATAAAAATTTAAATTATTATAACTTACATTTAAATTGAAATATTCATTAAGTTTTGTTAAATGATTTTTTGCAATTTCTTTTTTGTATCTTTGAATTGTTTTTGTATGAACACTAAGACCAATATTTGATAAAGTATTAATTCCAGAATTAGTCATTCCTGATGATTGTAAATAAAGACCAAGATCTAATTTAAAATTATTAGCAAACTTATTCCTTATTCCAACTAAAAGATGACAATATGCAACTATTTGTTTTTTTGCTTTTTCTATATTTTTATCAAGTCTTTTTTTTGGAATTAATGCATTAATCATTTCATTAAAAAATCCTTTTAATTTTGGCTCATTTGCTTCTATTGTTTGTTGAAATTGTTCAGGATCTAATAAATATTCATTATTTTCTCTTTGATATTTTAATAAAATAGTTGTTAATAATTCTAATTGTTGAGAAAATGAATAATTTTGAACTATAAAAAAATAAATTAATATTTAAAAAATTAATTTGGCAGTATCTAAAATTTATATTAAACTAGTATTGTTATAGAAATTTTAAAGATAATACAAATATAATAATATATAGCATTATTTTTAAAGATCCTTATTTTATATAATACAGTACTAGTTTAATATAAATATAAAATATTACTTTTTTAAATTAAAATATAATTATAATATTAAAATTACCTAAATTATTTGAACTAGTTGATATTAAATTGTTATGACGATTTTGATCAGTTAATGCTTCTATTTTTAAATCCTTTTGAATAATTAATTTAATCAACTGATTAAAATTTTCTTTATTCATTGAAATTGTATTAACAGTTATGCTAATTTCAATATTTGTAATTTGTTGATTAATTTCATTTAATTTATTTTCATAAATTAATTCTTCTTTTTGAGTTTTAATTACTTCTATTAAATTTACTAAATAATCAGTTTCCATTAAGTCCATAGAAACATTAGATTCATTAATTCCACTACTTGATTTTTTGACTCTATTTATTGTAGATATTTGACGCCGATAAGAATCTGCAATTTGATTATAGCAAATAGAACATAATTTATCAAATCCAGGTTTAAGATCTTGATAAAATTCTCTATCAGGACAATTATCAATTTTATTTTTAAAATCATCTGTAATATTTCTCCAAGTTGTAATATGCTTGAAACAAGCTGAACAAATTTGTTGAATATTTTGTTAAGACATTTTTTTAAAAAAAATTCTTAAATATGTTTATAAAATTTGAAAAAATTAAAAAATATATATAGTAAAATATATTGTATTTATATATTTTAAATTTAAATATACACTATATTATAATACTGTATTTAAATTTATTGCATAATAAAATTTAAATTTATTATATAATTATATTTTTATTATTATTAATAAATAAAATATATGTGTAATAAACAACTTAATAAAGATATAATATACACATATATATGTACATTCATATGTAATAGATATTTAGATTAACATAATAAAATTATACATAGAATATCTGTTGAATATCTGATGTATTTCATGAGCAAGTAATTATAGAATAATTAAACCATATCGATATATATATTTTTAATTAAATTTTATTTGACTATTTTAATCTTTCTTTTTTTATAAATGGATAAAAAAGTGTCAGGGAATAAAATTTATTTAGTATAAAATATTTAAATTAGCCAAGCGGATTAATCATTAAGATAAAAGTTTTATATATGCAAATTCATAAGTAATTGGATAATTGCTGAAACTGTAATCTGTTAAACAATATTGAAATTTACCAGTACATATATACTAGGGTGGTAACTCAGCTAAGTAAATCAAAACAATATAAGCGAACTATATATTACAGATTTTTTGTATTGTGCAAATAAAAGATCAATAATTGTCGTTATTATATTTATTAAAATTAACTAACACTTCCGGGTTTTAAAAGTGCCTTGCCGAAGGCTAAAGTAACTAAGTCCCGAATTACTGAACCCAGTTTTGGCTGTCGGAATGGCCACTATTTGACTCGCACTAATCGGACTGTCTATTTTGGCACAAGGTTACTCCTGAATTTGATAAAACTATTCGCCGTCTAGCACATGAAACTGCAAAATCATAGGAGTAGACCCCACTAAATGCCAACGCCTACTTTTTTACGAAATAACTCCTCGCAGCATTAAGGAAGCAATGAATAATCCTTTGACTATTAACCAGAATTTGGTCAACTCCCAACTTTCATAACAAGTATTGGACCGCATGATCGGCTTTGTCTCAGTACCATTTTGCAAAAAAAATTACAAGCCTTATCGGCTGGTCGGGTTCAATCATTAGTTTTGAAATTAATTATTGAACGGGAAGAGTTGAAAATTTTTAGTTATGAAAATTTGGGTTATAGTAACAATGCGTCTAACCAAACCAATATAATTATAAGTTATTGTATGGTAGTGGTATGGTGTATATCAGTTATTGGATCAAATATCTGTCGGAGATATATGGGCCACGCTGCGGCCCATATATCTCTGACAGGTATTTGATCCGATAACTGATATGTATTAGTTATTGACCGCGAAGCGGGCAATAACTAAAAAGTTGACTCAGATCTGATAATTGGTTGATGACGGAATGGCGCAGCCATTCCATCATCAACCAATTATCAGATCTGAGTGTCATCCAGTGTTTTGATTGGCTGTTCGTTTCGGGAAAGGTTGGGGAGACTTCAGCTGGGAATGATGTTAACCAAAAAATTAACTTCAAATGGCTTATGTCAATTTATATTTTAATAGTTAATCCAATCATTATCGTGGTGGAATATGAATTTACGTTCATTACCCATGCCAAATCCCGTGCCGATTCAAATAAAAAACTGTACAAAACCCGAGCCATTTACAGTCCAATTGGAACGGGCATACGGTCCTACATGATCCACAGAATCTGTATCAATTCGGACCATTCCTGTGCAAATCCGGATCTTGATTCGTGCACAAACGCACGTGCCTATACGACGCAACCCATGCTGATCTGGTCCAATTTTCTTATAGGGAAGATGATTTTAGGTAGTTTCAATCTCTACTATTAAGTGGTCATACCCTGTTAACATTAACACAAAAGTAAGCCTTTAATAAAATCTAATAATGGTTTTATACCCTATCGAATAAGAGGGTAACAGTTATATCCGGATATAACCTTAATAAAAAAAAATACGCATTGTGTAATTTTTTATAACGATTACCTGAACTTTTAATTTATTTATTAAATTATAAAAATTAGTTATAAACTTCCACAAAAGCATTTTGCCTTTTGCATTTGTATCATTTTATATGTCTACATTATGAATAACATTATACATTTAATTTTTTTGTACAATAGTTAGTAAAGCAAGAAATATTCACATTTGTTTAGCATATTGATTAAATGAAACTAGTTGCATTTTTTTATTTGGAAATTATTCTTATCTATCTCATGAATAATATATCTGATATAAATATCATATAAATGATGCTAGTGGAAAATCAGACTTCAATTATATCAAGGTTTTATATAATTGAAACCTTGTATTTCCTTGGCATCACTCATATCTTAAATATTAATCCGTTAACCAATCTTATAACCCAATTATCCAGGCGACCTAGTGGTTAGCAGGTTATCTTATCTTAGGGTATGACCACGTATGACCACTACTACTATTAAATCAAATCTTACCTATTAAACTTATTAATTCTGTAATTGTAGCTAA
>QKWP01000257.1:0-77433 GCA_003550325.1 Gigaspora rosea
ACGCTTATAACGCTTATGACGCTTATAACGTTTATGTTGCTCTTGTAGATTATAGTGTTTATCATTGTAAATTAACGCTTATAACACTTATTCTAAAATGTATTTAAAGACACAAAATTTCCCTTAGTCAAACCAGACCAAGACACCCCACTTGCTTATATTTATTATACATCTTGTACTGGGATTTCTTAGGAACAGAAACCTAAGGATAGACCTATCTTAGATTATTAATAAAGAAACTATTTATCTTAATAACACCAAGTTTATTATCAAGTAATAGTAAAATCGATAATTCCTCATTGAATACTCTCACAAACTGCCCTTAGAGAAGAGTATAATTTCTTACAGACTAAGGAATTATAACTACCTCTTGGACAAAACTATAAACCAATAAAGGATCCCTGTAGCCGTGTCGTTGTTATAGTAAGGAGTTAAAGAAGGCCTCCCTACTGTAACACTATCAATAGAAATCAGCAGGAGTATTTAGTATCAATATATATCTTACCGGTTAGTAATCGATATATATCTATATATAAATTTTGCTGATATACAGAAGTTCCAAATATAAAATTACAATATTAATTACTCAATTTTTATATAAAATTTTATCTTTGTATAATATTTTTTCTATAATACTTCATGTTTATAAAACCTTTGCTATTGTTTATAAATTAAAAATTAAACCCTTAGTATCATATTTATTTATATATCTATATAAATTTCTTTCTTAATCATCTGTAGTTCAAAAAAATCTTTGCTTGAAGTTAAAGTACCTTAACCCTGTAATATAATATACAGGGTATTATTACTTGAACATACCAGAGCTAATAATAGAGTTTATTAAGCTTAACTAAAATTAGTTTTGCTTCTAACTTTTAAATTAGATAGTATTAACTAGTTTTTGTTTAACTTAATATAAAAATCTGTTAAAGATATATAAGTACTAGTTTTTTATATAGTATTTGATTTTTTTATTTATTACTAGCTTCTTTTTTTTGTAGACCCTGGCTTTGCTAAATAGAATTGAAAAATAAGTACCAGTGAATTGAGTTGAATAAAAACTAGAAATATGTCAAACTGGATAAGTATTACTTTTAATTTTTTAAATTCTCTTTTTTTTTATTTATTACTAATCTTTTTTTTTGTAGGCTTGAGCTTTGCTAAATAGAATTGGCATAAGTGATAGTGAATTGAACTAGGAGAAATTAGAAACAGGTCAAACTAAATCAAATAATAAGTATTAAGTTTATTTTAAAGGTTTTTTCAATTATTATAAAATGGACCTATAGGTTGAACACTATAGGTAAATTAGATTTGCAAATTTGTATAACCAAAACAAAAAAATAAATTTTTATAAAATAAAATAAATTTTAATTACTTTAGAGTTAGGATGAGCCTAGAATTTTATTGAAAGCATTTGTATATACAAAATTTAGTAAGAAATTTTTTTATTAGAGCCCAAAGGTGGTTTTATAAGCAAAATTTTAAGATATGAACGTTTTTTTACTTGTTTTTTTAAAGAATTAATTGATTTGTAACCGTAGGTTACAGAATAAATTTCATAACCGTAAATACTAAGATCGGGTGTAATGTGACTATCAAACCAAATTTTTTATAAAAATAAAACTGTGCGATTAAGGTTAGGGTTAGAGTGAGGCTTGGTATAAGACTTATGAGTTAGAGAGGGCTTTAGTTACATTAAAATTTAGCAAGAAATTTTTTTGTTAGAAACCAAAAGGTAGTTTCATATATGAAATTTTGATTTAGAAGCAATTTTTGGCAAAACGAACATTTGTTTTGACTTTTTCAAATGTGTAACATTATACCTGATCTTAGAATTTGATTGGCTTGTTGGGATGGGTTACAGTAACCATAGTTACAAATTAATTAATTCTTTTTTAAAAAACAAAATTTTATGTTACACCTGATCATAAATTTTTATTGGCTATTCTAATAGTTTTGTATAACATGGTGTTCAACACTATAGATGCATTTTAGTAAACTTGTTTTTTTTAATAAGAATTAATATTTCATTATTTTTGTAGTCATGATCTTATTTGAACAAGAAATGTAAAGGTCTAACTTGTTCAAAAAATTAGAACCTGAATATTCATTTATTTAATTTTTAGTATTTGAATATTTATTCAAAAATTTTGAATGAATATTTGAATATTCACTAAATATTTATTGAATATTAAATATATTTCAATTTTAAAAAATTATTAACTAATTTACTTAAATTAGCCAATAAAATTGCAAATAAATTATTAAAAATAAAATAAAATTATAAAATTATATATATATATTCAATGAATATTCAATAAATATTATTCAATAAGATTTTAAATATTTGAATATTCATTTAGTGAAAAAATTAATATTCAAATATTTGAATATTCAGTGAATATTTGAATATATTATTCACTGAGTTAGACCTCTAAAGAAATGAGTACAGATTAAATAGCTTTCTTTTTTTTTACTATATTTTTTGTTTTATTAATTTTTGATAATTATGTTTGATAAATATATTAAAGAATAATAAGAATTAATTGCAATTTTATTTTATTTAATTTTATTAAATGAGCATTATTATGATTACTAGTTAATCATATCAAAGACAATACTTTAATTATACCATTATTTGTTTATTTGAATTGTCACTAAAAATTTTATTTAAATATAATTATATCTGAGCACAATTGTGATCATTAGCTAATTATAAGGTGAACATATCAAATTCTGTAGATTTTTATTTGTCACATATAAAAGTTTGTCAAAAGATTGTATTTATTTGTAAAATTTAATATATAAAATAAATATACAATCAATTTATTATTTAACTGTAAAATTTTTTTTATACATTATAGGACCAACAAGCTTCTGCTTAATATTAGCGACCTCCTTAGTTTTTAAATATTCCACGCCCGAGTCTTCACACACTTTAGAGACTTCTGTCCTAATTACATTTGCAATTGTCGGGGGTTTGTAATCCTTAATTGCCTCGTTGGCCACCATATCTTTAATGAATTTCGATCGTTTTCGCATATCACATTCTTCGATCAAATGGCTGTGATCAGGGGTATTATTTACCTATAAACATTTTTTTTTATTAAAGTACATAATAATTATAAGTTATTGTATGGTGGATGAAAAATTGACACAATGGTATAGATATATATCAGTTATCGGATCAAATTTGATCCAATAACTGATATATATCTATACCATTGTGTCAATTTTTTATCTACTATACAATAACGGTATTATTGTAGCTATTGTTACGTCTGCCGCACAAAAAATTTTGATCATACGTATTTGTACGGTTGAATTTTAAAATTCTTGTTAAGAGCTGATTATAATATTGGCTCTGTTACTGTAATAAGAATTTTAAAACTCAGCCGTACAAATACAATCAAAATTTTGGTATGGCAGTAACAAAATTGCCGTACAATAATGTTTTAAATAACGTTATACTTATTCTTACCTTTCAATTCTAACTGTGTTCGATGCTACTAACCACGTAATTCTAATTCTAGCTTCATAATTAATAGCGGTTTTTTTTCAGGTTACGCAAAGCTTTCAGGAGGAACATTTTCGTTTCTTCCACTCAATTCTTTAGGTTTTGAAAGTCTACAAACGAAAGTTTTACGTTCATCACCATTATCCAATAAGTATCCATTAAATCTTTTCCAAACGTTATCAACCAGTGCCCACTGTTTGTTGAAGTCCTCAGTAGAAGTTCAAACGTTTCATTTACATTAAAAAAACGTTCTTGAATGGTCGACATTGCTGTAGTATATCCATATCGTTATAATTGGCCAAAGCTTGTCGTTACTGTAAGTTTTTTTTTTTTTTTTTTTTTTTGCTGCTTTTTGCTGTAGGGTCTGGAAGTTACTCGTTTGCCTGCTGCTTGTCGTTACTGTAAGTTTTTTTTTATTTATTTATTTTTTTTTTGCTGTTCGCTCGCTAGCTTTTTGCTGTAGGGTCTGGAAGTTACTCGTTTGCCTGCTGCTTGTCGTTACTGTAAGTTTTTTTTTATTTATTTATTTTTTTTTTGCTGTTCGCTCGCTAGCTTTTTGCTGTAGGGTCTGGAAGTTACTCGTTTGCCTGCTGCTTGTCGTTACTGTAAGTTTTTTTTTATTTATTTATTTTTTGCTGTTCGCTCGCTAGCTTTTTGCTGTAGGGTCTAGAAGTTACTCATTTGCCTGCTGCTTGTCGTGGTTTACTTAGCCGAAAGCCGTGGGATTTTTTTTTCACCAGAGCTTCAAAACGTTGGTTTGTTAAGGTTTTTTTTATAAGTAGTATTCTCGCAGAGAACAGTACTTCAAGCCGGTAATGATTGGCTGCATTGATTAGATGATCAACTGACATGCACGACCCCCTGGACCGTCAATTCAATAGTTACCCCGCTTTAGCGATCCCCCTTTTATGGTAATAAAATGTAGATCGCATGATTCTGAAGATTTTCTAAGAACAATTATATGATTGGCCAATTAATCATCAGCCCATCAAAAATTTGGGTATTACTGCAGTACTGTATTACTGTATTACAAAAATATAAGTTGTACCGTATAAAAAAAATTACGAAAGTATGTATGGTAATCCCCTTTTAATAGTTTGTAGGGTAAGTGATAATAATGTCTTTTTCATATTAAAAAATTTTATTTATAACCTATACCAACCCTAAAGAATTTTTTTTACGAACTATACGTGCTATCTTAATTTCTACTATACATACTTTATCAATTATACACTACATATTTGATATATACTCCAAAAATTCAAACGCGATACCATACGACTTTAGCTTTAGAGCTTTAAACCAAGTGACAAAGAAACCAAACGCCGCCACATAAAGGGCCTGCGATCTTGCTGAAGTACATTGGATTTCGGTGTAATCATGTTGAATTAGGAGACAAATGATGAATGAAAATGAGGTCGAAGAAAATCAAGTTGGAGCCTGTTATAAAGGACGAACACATAATTATAAAAAATCTGCTGAAATGGGAGCATTATCGGAATGTCTAAAGTTGCTAACTTGTTTTCAAAATGGAATCGGAATAACAAGAGACTTACATGAAGCTATCTATTGGTATAAAATGTAAATTTTTTATGCAAGCACATATTTGATAAATTCTTTCATATTACATTTAAATAGTTAGTTAGGGCAGAAAAATTAAAGTCTGGTGCATCAGTTGTTCTATTATAGTATTTCAGTATTTGCAGTTCATTTATTAATAATTCTAAACTAAAAAAAATTTTTTTTTTTTTAACGGCAATGGAACATAAAAACTCTGACATTGATGATGATTTAGGCAATTGTTGGGTGTCAAAGCTTCTGATGATGAAGAGTTGCTTTGAAATGCCTTATGACATAATCTGAAGCATTGCTTTCAGGCTCAATAAGGGCTGATGAAGCAGATGTTGGAGGATGTTATCCGTATTAGTAATATTAGTATTGATAAGATCGATCAAGCCATCGAGATATTTAACAGTAACCTAAAAAAAAGGGGGAGGACTCTGCAGGTAAGCATGGTATAATCCAAAAGTTATTTTACACAAGTCAAAAAATGAAATTGTTTTGCTTTAATTGTTTTTCTTTTTTTTTATTTTTGTTAAAAAAATATATATATATTTATATATATAGCACCGCCTATGGATTCAGCTGGCGAAATGGAAATCCCTAAAGGTGATTCACAACTTGCATCTCATTTGAAAGCATCTGAAGCTGTCAGTTCTTTTGCTAGATCTAAAACTCTTCACGAGCAACGAGAGTTTTTGCCAGCTTTTGCAGTCCGCGAAGAGCTGTTGAGAATAATTAGAGCTAGGTTGGCATGTCACAATGTCCAATTGATTTCAATTTTTTTTGGACATATGTCCAATTGAAATTGGACAATGTCCAAAAAAAATTGAAATCAATTGGACATTGTGACATGCCATCTCTGAATTAGAGATAACCAAGGTACCCTTTAATTTTTACGCCGTTAATAATTTTTCATTTCTTTGAACTTTCTGAGTGACTTTATCTTCGCCAATTATTACTGTATTAACTAAATAAAATTTCTCTAATTATTAAATACATTAATTCGTTCGCTTATTATTAAATAAATTAATATAAGTACTTATCTTTGCTAATTATTTTGTCATCCTTTCTTTGATTATTCGCTTATTATTTGTCATGCCTTCGTTGATTATTTGATGATTAAATCACCATACAACGCTAATATTAGGTCGATATTTCAATCAGTTATTCTCAACCTAAGTAGTATCTAAAATTGGCACCCTAGTGAGACTAAAGCGTTTTCTTGAAGTGTAAAAAATCTTTAGAATCAAAAATTTTATTGGGTACTTTGCCACAATATTATTACACCAGTTTATTTTGGAAACTTTTTTTATAAATGCGATTAAAATGTAAACGAAGCCAATGAGCTTCCTTTTCAATTAAATGAGTTTGAAGTTGTTCGGCCAATTCATCCAAAAGGAATTCATAAGCAATATGCACAAGCTCAAAAATAATTGATGCATCATGTTTTTTGAGCAAGGCTATTCCTCCATAAATACATCTTTGTATAAAAATTTATATATATTTAAATTAATTTCTTGCAACGTAATATAAAAATCATGGAATTCTGTATAAAATAACTTACTTGATAATAATTTCAAATTGCTGGTTAACATATCTTAAATTAATTGTTTTAATAATATGACTATTATAATAACTTAATAATATATTTTAACTTATTATTTTTTAGATTATAATAATTCGTCACCTACTCCAACGCCTTCAAAATTAAATTATAACAAGAAATCGACCTTTAAGTCTCGAATTCCAAAATTATCAGGCCAACGACCCCCTTAAAGTCTATCTCTAATCAGGCTGCACCATATCTTACATTATATTAAGCAATTTCAGAATCTTTACCCAATCTAATAAACAAGAAATACATTACCACATTTTTAATGTATTAAAATGTATATTTAAAGCATTTATGTAATTACTACAATATATAATTATTTTAAAATCTGATATATTAATATAGAATTTTTAAATATTAAAACTTCTATGATTTTAATAATAACCTGCGGCAATAATATGGAATTTTTTCCGTTAGTGTTTACATAGTACCTGCTGGATAAAATTAAAATCCACCTCTTCCTATCTTTTTAATATCTTTAAACTCATCATAAAGAATCCATGATAATTGATACTTATTTTCGATCAGAACTATAATAATCAAGATCGGGTTCTTAAAGTGACTCTCGAAGTAATGCACCATCTGTCATGTCTGAAGATAAAATACCGTACAAAGAAATTAACAGCACAATTAAAATTAAAAATTAAAAATATAATCGTAAGGCTAAATCACTCACACTTTTTTACTGTGCTTTCAGAAGTACAATCATCAAAACGAATAGCATATCCCACAGTCGTTCCCAGTTTATACTAAATATAAATTTCAATGTTATTAAAAAAAAAAAAAAAAAAAAAACCCTCTTTAGGAATTAAACCTCACCTCCATTTCTTCACAAACACGTTTCGCAACAGACATAGTAGCAACATGACCATTTCTTAGACAGGGTCGAACTATTGAGGAATTAAATGATAAATTACAATTAGCAGAGGAAAATAAAAAGACAGCTCATTTCACAGACAAGTTTTTTTTAACAAATAGCAATAACCTTAACTCTTATTCCGAAACTAACCCTAACGACAATGATTCGAATTACTTCGTCTGTCGGTAAAACATACTGTCTGTGAAATGAACTATCGTTAGTGAAATGTGTGTCAGCAAAATGAGATGTCTTTAAAGCAAGTTGATCGTAACTGCTTTCAATTATACTTACTACGGGTATAACTATCACAAATAAAATCGATCTTAGTACAGTTGATAAGATCTTTTTGCGCAACAATCAATGATAATAAAACAAATATTTTTTTATACTTACCGGCTATAGTAATAAAATGAGATTCGAGATCTGATAAGTGAATGCGGTGCATGAGTCAGATCAACACAGTGATTGCATAGTAGAAGTGTCTTTGTTCTCGATACTCGCCTTGATCGTAAGAGTTCTTAGGTTTTTGTTCGAATCTATTTTAAGAAAAAAATGGTATGGTTATTTTAATAAGGAGTTTCTACATAATTTCGAGCCTTTTTTAAAAAAGTAGATCACGAAGAGATCATAACAGATTATAAATCTATAGAATCTTAACTTTCGTTTCATATATCGTTTAAGTTATGCGAACTTTAGCTCAAAAAAAAAAAGATTATCGAGGACCAATCAAAGCTCGTTAGATCGTTCTAGAAATGTTCTAGAATCGATTTCCGTTTTTGGTAATATCCCTGACTGTAAAAAGAGCGATCTACATTATCCTACTGTAATGTTTACATACATATGCATATAATAACGCGTTTGTGTAATATGATAGCCTGGTTATATTTACTCTGACTTCCAATTGACTTTTAAATCAAACGTATTTTTTAAATCACTCCGCCCCTTCAAACGTAGATCCATAAAATCTTTGATAATATTTTTGTGAGCACCGAACGAGAGCTACTTTGGCCGGATTAGTAAGTTTTGATCACTTTCTTATTTTGCGCTTTTATTATGAAAAGTAAAATTTCTTTAATCTATTTGACTTTCTAGAAACATTAAAAAAACGGCGATGATTTTAGTCATACCACTTTTTTGAATTAAAGGTGCATCTATTTATTATTAATAATTATGATTATTATTATTATTATTATTATTATTAATCTTATTTGACTTTCTAGAGACTATTAAAAAAGCGGCGATAAAGATTTTTAGTCATACCACTTTCTCGAATTAAAGGTGCATCTTATTTATTATTATTATTATTATATTATTACAAGTATTACTATTATTATTATTATTATTATTATTATTATTGCATATTATTATTATTTTTTTTTATATGCAAAACGAGTTACTGCTTTTGGCCTGTAGCAACCGGGACTCCCGTACAGAAGTCTACAGAACGATAGAACATCTAGTTGGAGAAAACCAGAAGTTCTTGACCCCAATTCAGGTGTCTTCGCTTTGTGTTAATAATGGTAGGACCCCGAACAATACATAAAAAGGTTATATTAGCTTTAATATAAACTTTTTAAATTTTTATCCACTTTTTATCAGAGCTATTAAACATATTTTACATATAAGCTTTAATATTTAATAAATTTTAACCAATTATCAAATATAACAACAATTTTTTTAAAAAATTTTTCTCAAAAAAAACTTTTTTTTCAAAAAAAAAGTTTCTCAAAAAAATCAATATTTTCTCAAAAAAAATTTTTTCTCAAAAAAAAAATTTTTCAAAAAAAAATTTTTCTCAAAAAAAAATTTTTTTAAAAAAATAAAGATTTTTTTAAAAAATTTTTTTTTTAGAAAAGTGCAGTAAATCACGTAATTTCCTGGGGGTTCCCATCTATCACATCCTATATATATAGTCTAAATAGCCAATAATATTGAAGTAAATATTTTTTTAAAAAATTTTAATTTTTTTATCGAATGTACAAATCAAAAGTCAATTAATAAAAAGTTCTCTAATACTTATGAAAATTTTGTAGTAAGTGTATTTTGACCTGCTGAATAAGGATGCTTAAGCAATTTTAATCGATTTGCTTAGTTAAATTTAGACTTTACTACGTAGCAATGTTTGTCAATTGTGGGGTGAATATATTTTTTTAAAAAATTTTAATTTTTCTATCGTACATAAAAATCAAAATCAAAAGTCAATTAGTAAAAAATTCTCCAATACTTATGAAAAATTTATGGTAAGTGTACTGTAAGTGTATTTTGATTTGCTGAATAAGGTTACTTAAATGATTTTAATTGATTTGCTTAGAAAATTTAAACTTTACTATATAGCAACGTTTGACAATTGTGGGGCGAATATATTTTTTTAAAAAATTTTAATTTTCTATCAAACGTAAAAATCAAAAGTCAATTAATAAAATTCTCAAATATTTATAAAAATTTTAAGATAAGTGTATTTTGATCTGCTAAATAAGGTTACTTATACAATTTTAATCGATTTGCTTAGTAAAATTTAGACTTTACTATGTGGGGCGAATATATTTTTTTAAAAAATTTTAATTTTTCTGTTGAACATAATATAAAAAATTCTCTAATGCTTATAAAAATTTTATAGTAAATGTATTTTGACCTGCTGAATAAGGTTACTTATGCAATTTTAATCGATTTGCTTAGTAAAATTTAGACTTTACTATGTAGCAACTTTTTTGTCAATTGTAGAGTAGCTTATTTTCAGGTCAAAGATGTTTTTGAGTTTTTTTTAAATATTATAAAATTTGATTGGTCAATAGTTCTAACACTAGGGAGATCAGGACCTATATAAACCCTAATTATATAATTTACTGCACTTTCCTTATCCAAATTTTAAGTATAGCCTATTTAAAACTTATTAATTTTATCCACTTTTAATAATATAACATTAAAAGCTTTTATCCACTTTTAAATATAACCTTTTGACCAATATCCACTTTTCAAATATAACATTTTTGTAAAAAAGTAACCTTTTTAGCCAAAATTTCAATATAACCTCTATATATATTGTTCAGGGTCCTATAATAGTCTACCAATTCTAGAGGAGGAGTTGGTTATGTCCTTTTATTATTATTATAATCCCCCGATCACTATATTAAAATCACGGGAGGATTAATTAATAATACCTGATCGGTATGTGAATAAGCGGAAACTTCGTTTCTACTAATTCCCAACAGATCAGGATATTATTATTACTTATTATTATTATTACGTATTATTATTATTATTATTATTACTATATTATTATTATTACGTATTTATTATTATTGTTATTATTATTACTGTATTATTATTTTTTATTACTATTTATTATATTGCGTATTATTATTTATTACGTATTATTATTTATTATGTATTGTTGTTATTATTATTATTATTATTAGTATTATTATTATTTATTACGTATTATATTAATATTACTTATTATTATTTATTACGCATTATATTATTATTATTATTCATTATTATTATTTATTATTATATTATTTAATTATTATTAGTTATTATTATTATTACTATTATTATTTTTATTATCATTAAATAGAACGATACACTTCTAACTTTATTTTCCATTAGTTCTCAAACAGGTAGAATTATAACAGTCAGGAGAACAGTTAAGTTTTTTTTAAGACTTAATTGGTGAATTGGAAGAATTAGAAATGGAAATCTGGTACTGATAAGTTATAATAGTTATATATCTTTTACTTATTTATTCACATCTCTTTTCTTTTTATTTATTCCGTTAATACCATAGAGCACAAAAAAGTGAGGCTACAGAAGATTTTAATCAATATTAAAAAAGCGGCGATAAAGATTTTTAGTCATACCACTTTTCGAATTAAAAGTGCATCATATTTATTATTATTAATTATTATTATTATTATTATATTATTACAAGTATTATTATTATTATTATTATTATTATTATTATTGCATATTATTATTATTTTTTTTTTATATGCAAAACGAGTTACTGCTTTGGCCTGTAGCAACCGGGACTCCCATACAGAAGTCTACAGAATGATAGAACATCTAGTTGGAGAAAACCAGAAGTTCTTGACCCCAATTCAGGTGTCTTCACTTTGTGTTAATAATAGTCTACCAATTCTAGAGGAGGAGTTGGTTATGTCCTTTTATTATTATTATAATCCCCGATCACTATATCAAGATCACGGGAGGATTAATTGATAATACCCTGATCCGTATGTGAATAAGCGGAAACTTCGTTTCCACTAATTCCCAACAGATCAGGATATTATTATTACTTATTATTATTATTACGTATTATTATTATTATTATTATTTTTACTGTATTATTATTATTACGTATTTATTATTATTATTATTATTATTACTGTATTATTATTTTTTATTACTATTTATTATGTATTATTATTTATTACGTATTATTATTTATTACGTATTGTTGTTATTATTATTATTATTATTAGTATTATTATTATTTATTACGTATTATATTAATATTACTTATTATTATTTATTACGCATTATATTATTATTATTATTCATTATTATTATTTATTATTATATTATTTAATTATTATTAGTTATTATTATTATTACTATTATTATTTTTATTATCATTAAATAGAACGATACACTTCTAACTTTATTTTCCATTAGTTCTCAAACAGGTAGAATTATAACAGTCAGGAGAACAGTTAAGTTTTTTTTAAGACTTAATTGGTGAATTGGAAGAATTAGAAATGGAAATCTGGTACTGATAAGTTATAATAGTTATATATCTTTTACTTATTTATTCACATCTCTTTTCTTTTTATTTATTCCATTAATACTATAGGGCACTGGGATTACGATATACTAATTAATCAAATCTATGTCAGGAATAATAGTAAAAATTGATAGTACTATACAGATTTTTACAACAATACCGAATTGTGCGCTAAAGATCATCTGTTACTTATCGAATAGAATTTCAAGATCTTTGTGTAACAGATTAAGTCAATAATCGCTATCTCTATTTTTTTAAAAACTTTTCATATAAGGGTAGGTGTGCTTTAACACTCAGAATTCGATTTTTATTTGAGCTCGTCTACTTAAATATTATAACAGATACAATTTTAATTAAACTCTGGCACATTAAAAGAGACTATAGAAATATCAACTTTAAGTTTTACGTCTATATTACGTCTATATTAAATAATGAACATTATAACTAAACTTTTTTTTTGATAACTTTAGCGGGACATAAATAATTCTTTAAAAAGGTCGTCAGCATCATGTCTATCCAACTGAAGAGAAGTGGTAGAATTTTGTTGGTATATAATTCTATTCTCACTTCGAATATCCTTTAGTTGTTTATGATTAAACTGGTATTCTTTTATTTCGGTTGCTGAATAGGGATGGGCACAGTCAGTCATAGTCAGTCATCGGTCGGTCATGATCGGTTAATCGCTTATGACCGGTTGACCGCAATCATTCATACGGTTAATGACCAGTTTTAGCCGATAAATTATTTACCCAATTATCCAATCAAATATCTAAATAAGTGACAAGTAGAGATGGTACTGTACACTGATGGTTCACTGCACAGACTGCCGAAAGAGAAACAAAACACGGCGATTTGCATCACGTGATCAATAAAACCATTCGTTCATATTTCTGGTTAAATTTGCAGATCATTTGACTACATTAAAGTTGTTTTGTTCTAGATTTGGCCAAGTGATCTGCAAATTTGACCAGAAGCGGAGGCAAATAATGTGATCAACCGCCAATCAGAATATGATTACTGGAGAAAAATTAACCTACCTCAATGTGTTAAGCAAATATGTCGGGAAGGCAATTTTGCTTATATATATCTACCTAAAACCTAATATAACCCTAATATAGGATGACCCTAACCCTAAAGTTAATTAAAAATTATTAAATATGGTCGCCTCCGCTTTAGACGTCCTCTTATTTGTACCCAAAAGAAACCTATCGCATACAATTCTGTCAAAATTGCAGATCATTTGACCGGAATTAAAATTGTTTTGTTATAATTCTGGACAAATGATCTGCGAATTTGGCCGGAATTATGAACAAGGTATTTCTCAACCGGGTTCACTGTCTAAAAAATTTTCAGAACATGTGATATACATTAATTTATATACTCATTATTGTTATATTCATTATTGTTTACTTATATTATAAAAAAATTTTATTTAAAAATGAAACATATCGTCCATCAAACATGCAAAGTCACATGATCTGATAAACTTTTGAGAGGTGGGTTGATTTTTCTATTTATCAGATAATACAGATACACTGATATGAATTTTAAGCAATAATTATTCATTTATTGGCCATAATATTAAGAACTTGGCATCAGTCATAATCTTGACCGGTCGGTCAAACTGCTCTGACCGGCTAATATCGGTCATGGTCATTGACCGGTTATGACCGGTCATGACTGAACTGTGCACATCCCTATTGCTGAAAGACGCATTCTGGATTGTTGAGTATTATTGGTCATTTTTGGGTGAGTTTTTATATCCCATTTGTTGAAAAGGCCCTCAACCTGTTGTTGATGGACGATTATATACCAGATTTTGTTTTTAACAAAATCGTAGAGCTGTGGGTATTGGTGAAGTTGAACATTTGATTCTCTAACAAATGCACTAAATTCTTGAAAAAAAGATTTTTTAGCTAAAGCAGTTTTAAGACCAAAGTCATCGAATCTTTTTTGTTTTAAATCCATTTCGAGAAATCGCACATAACTAAGTTCTTTTAAAGTAGGAAACTTGGGCCAAGGCTTTTTAAGCACTATGTGCCAATAACTACATGCAAATTGTTGTGCATTATTTCCACCAATATGACATATGCTTAAAGGAAGATGGAGCCAACAATTTAACCATTTTTGGTGTAATTCAAGCCCTTTCTGTATTCCATTTCCAATTTTTGGACTAATAATTCAATTTCTGAATAATCCAAAATTTCTGTACTTTGTAAAAGTTCACCTCCATAAAATGAGTAAAGATTTTCTGCGATGTTAACAAGTTTATATGTTGAACTAATAATGAAATCTGGCATTTGATGTGCTCGACGACCTAAAGGCAAATATTGTAATGAATGGTCAGGCTGTAAAACTTTTAATTGAGGATCATAGCCAACGAGAAATTCTGCAAAGAGACGATAAAATTCTTGACCGAACTTAACTAAACATTGAACTTCAATGTTTAGTTCAAAATCGTTTAGCCAATTTTGAAAAAGTTCACACTTTAGAATATAGGACTTTGGAACTTTTTTTGGAAGGAACTATGAAACAAATTCAAGATGAATTTCACGTCTCTCAAGATATTGTTTTGCCGTAATTAATTCATATTGCCACTATGATCATAGAGGATGTTGATATTTAGTTAATGTGTAATTAAGCCGTGCCTTATAGAGACTTTGAATTGTTTCACTTCTCATATTTAGTAGTGAGTCCTTGTCACTTTGATCATACCCGTCATCAAATCATTGTCTTTTAATTCTGGTGGACATTTGGCTACTGCACGAATTCGAGATATATGATGACGATGTTTACACTTAAACTGCACGATAGAACCACTAAGTTGCCTAACTTTATGGGTTGCACGATTTTTAGATTGTTGTAATTTTTTATTTTCTTTTTTAAGTTGTTTGTTTTCATTATTTAATGTTTCTAATGACTTTCCGGGCTTGTAAAGTGAGTTATAAACATATTGAATTGCTTTGTTTTGTATATAGAGTAATATAATTTGATCTTTATTTTTTCCATACGGATATCTCATTGTACGCAAAAGATGGGATGTCGATTTGAGATCTGTTTCAGACATGTCCTTAAGAGTATTAATTATTGTATTGTATACTTTAGAAGAATCGGGTTTAACATTCGAAACATTAAAGATCATATCATGGATTATTTTAATTTCTTGATCAGTGGTTTTTTTAAGTGATCTGTTATTTCATCAATAGTGTCTTGATGCTAATTTAGTTTGCGCTTTTTGTCAAGCGATTCACGTGCATGTTTAAGGTGAAGTTGATATTTAGAAGGGATAGGCATTGTGCAAAAAGGGTTCGATGTTAAAAGTTACAATTTGCAAAAATTTTTTGAAATCTATTTGATGCACTTTTAAATTTTAACAAAGGCCAATTTTGAAACAATTACTTATTTTTTTTAATAATTTGACAATATTATAAACAATTACAAAAGTAACAAACGAAATTACAAAAGTCAATACTAACAAACGCAGTTGTAAAGGCTAACTCGAATAAATACAACTACAAAAGTTAATTTGTAACAAATGCCTATTTTTTGTTTAGTTAAGTGTACTGTTATGTGTACTTGCAACAAAAGCTGTATTTTAAAAGGGTTCAGCACTAAATCTAGCCTGAATTTTTTAACAAAATTCGATATATAATATGATAATAAGCTTTATTTTAAAACTATAGAGTCATATTTTTAGTAACAAAGGCCAAATCATAACAAACGTAATTATTTCTGGTTAGAAGACGTTGAATAGGAACAAAAGACAAATTTCAGCTAATGCAATACTTAAAAATGTCTAATTGAATAAAAATTTTAAACTATAGCTTGTTTTATTTACGCTTTAAGAGTTATCTGTCACGAAAATTGCAGTAACAAAATAAATTCTACATGAGTGAACTGATTTTTTGAACACTAATCTTTCGTTATTAACAATTTTGCCAATCAATTTTTAAGCATAAAATCTAGCTATAATGTCATTGTTAATGCATCTCACATGATTTTGATTAATTGGTATATCGTAAACCCCAATAGGGCACGAAAAAGTGAGGCTACAGAAGATTTTAATCAAAAGAAGCAGCAAAAGGACGTGAAAATTAAAGAAAGATCATGAAAGAATTGAAATAAAAAAGATTGCGAAAGAACATGAAAAAAGGAGAAAGGCCTCAGAAAATATAAAAATACTGGTACCTTAGTTCATGTGATATCTTTTGAATTGGTCTAATATTAAAAACTTTAAATTATAGGACAATATCTAGAAAGTTAAGAAAAAAAATTATGCATTAATATTGTTATCAGTTTATCATTATGCAAATATTATTTAAATTATAATTATTAATAGTGTTCAAATTAGTTACATTTATTCGAATAATTTGTACAAAATTATTTATTCTTTTTTTATTTTGAATAACATAGTCCAAGTGATTTTTTTTCTTGACCAATATGCCACTGTATACATACCATTTTTGTTATACGTTCATCTGTTAAAGGCCAACTTGACATTGTATGTAAAATGTCCAAATAAGCGACCTTTTTATTTGATTCATAACGTAATCAGCATAGCAGGCTTTCATTGTGATTGGTTAAATTTTTGTAGATCATTTCATGACCTTCATAAATTCTATTGGTTCAGAGAATTAAGGGTTTGTATAATGTCCCATCAAACGATTAAAGAATTTATACATAGCGATAGCTAATAATTTCTTTAACATTTTTAGTATAGTACATAAAAAAAAGCAGGTAATATAACAAAATGTCTACAAAAGAACAACATCACCAAACCAGTTCTGGCGCCAGTTCTGAAGCAAAAAAAGGCAAAAGAAAAGTTTGTCATTGTGATCTGGAGGGTTATGATAGCGTCGACTGTGACTACGAGCTGCATGGCACTTCAATAGTAACTAACCGAATAGTTATACCAGCATCAAGCCAACATCTCAATTTAGTCAATAAGGCTTTATGCAGAAAGCATTATAATAAATATATTATAAATGCAAAAAAAAAAGAAAACCAAACTAACTAATATATGCACTCATCCCAAACATGAAATTTATTTAGCTACAGCTCAAAAAGAAGAAATGAAATTTTGGAAAACTCTAGAACGTTTAATTGGATATTTTAATCTAACGAAAGAAGCAATGATGTGTAATCATTGCTTATATACGACAGATGTCGATCCAGAATATATCAACTTACTTGATTATCCTCCAGCAAAAGAAAGGATTCCGAAAGAAAATATAAAACAATTTCAAGGTAGGTCATATGTTTTACGTGGCAATGTTATTTATTTAGAGTCTGAATTTCAAGAATTGGAGTCTGCGTATCATGAGGCATGCGCAGAACTCGATGAAGCAAAATTAGGTAAGTAGATAATTTTTATTTATTAATATATTTTTGATTATTTTTTATATTTTGTTAATTTAATTTTTTTTTCTAGAGCTAATTCCTCTAAATAAAAAGATTAAGCTAATGGCGGGAGTATTATACACAAGACAGCGTGTGTATAATGAAAGACCGATTCTTAATCCAGACAAGTTCAAGAAAATGCTCGAGAATTCTGAACTGTTGTTGAAGGGTTTCTTTGATCAATTGGTGACTGGGACAAATCCCTGGCTAAGAGCTATATGACTAACAAAAAAAATTAAAAAAACTTGTTTCATTTTGCTATTTTCATGCTGGTCTTAATAACAAATTTATCAACGGTGTTAAGGCGGAGGTAGAACTTTTTATTAGATGCATCTGGTGCATCTTCGTTTGCAATTAAGACCTTGGCTAGTGCAGGTCTAACAGTAAGGCGTGAAACTATCACCAAACAAAAGGCTTGGCATGTACAAACACATACAAGAACAGTGGTGATTTTTTTAACTGAAAATGTAAGCGTATTAGTTTTGATTTATTTATTTACTATAATTATTTTTTTTTGTAATTAATTTGTATATTATTTTTTAACAGGTTGAAAATTTGGTTGTTTTAAATGTGGATGATTTTCATAATATCCACGAATCCTGTCGTAGTGATTCGACTACTACATTTGATACTGCTCATTTATTATAATACTTTTAAAGGCATTGCCAGAAATATCCAATTCTGTTTAATAATCCCAATCAATTAAATAGTAGTATCCATAATAACAAGGGTATTGAATTGAACATTATTATTGAGAATACAGCCTCACTTTTTTTTCCAATTTATGGCTTAGTTATACAGGGCGAAAGAATGCATTTTCTGATTTATTTGTAGAAGAAACTCATGATGAAAGGGTTAAACGCCTTCTAATTCATAGTTACAATAATAGAATTGAACGACATCGGGTGGATCAAAGCATGGATAATACAATACTCATCAATTTAAAGGAGGGATTTCTTCATTCAACCGAAGAATATGTGAATGCACTTAGGTCTTTAATACAGTCAACTCTCTCTAATCCGAACTGCCGGGACTGCTTTTTTTTACTATATAAAAATTTAGAAAAGTTCAGTTTTCAAAAAGTTATATATGGATTATCCGAACTTTATAATAAAATTTACAAATGTTCTAGGAGATTTTGGTCGGTTTAGAGAGAATTTAATAGTGTTCAGTTTAGAGAGGTTCGGATTAGAGAGAGGCGACTGTAAGTGTTCCTGAAGCAGAAAATTATATGAGGACACAAGTTTTTATAGCGCCTATAGACTATCCTGGACAACTTCATATGCAGCGTGCTATCATTCGTTGTATAAATTTGAGACTCTTCTGGAATTTTGGCGCAATTTTTGCATGTGGTTCCAATAATTGGACCCTTGCATGTATTCTTAAATAGTTGTGAAACAGTGTTTCTTTTAAATTATTATTTTTTTGATTTACTTTTTCATTTAGTTTTTGGACGTAATAAGTGCTGGCAAAAAAGCCAAAGCCTTATAGAATTAATTTAATTTGAGAATTAGCGTGTCAAAGCTGGCCTCGAATTTGTTCTATGATTATGCGAAAATTCGAACATTCTAAAGATCCAGAAGCCCATTATCTTATTAATCTGCTAGATAACATTGTTCTGTTGGTTTTAGACTTTTACCTTATTGTCTTTCTTAGTGGAAATTGGCAAGCGTATCTGGAAGCAATATTTCGCGTTTGGACTGTTTTTTTCAGTATCAACAGAGACATTACAATAAATTGACATTAATGTTTTTGAGTGATGTTTTTTATTGGTTTAGAACTAATCATCCTATTTTACAAACTCTTACAGAATCAATCCATGTTTTTAATGACTATTACATCGAAAGTTTCGCAACTCACTGTGGCGACAAATACATGGATCAAATATGGCAGATCAAATCATTCAAGAAGCATGAATTATTAATCAGATGTATGGCAACAATTCTTTTATGAATATGTTTGCTGAAAGTCACAACATTAGATATTCAGCAAGGCAGCTAGAATATCTTAAAAAACGTACTACACTTTTTCTATTAAAATTATTCACAGACATTTATAGGAATCTTGGTGGATCGAAAATTATTTCTTTCGATGAACATTCAAAGCCAAAAAAATATAAATTTCCAATATTAAAAACTGAAGTCGATATAGATATTTTGCCAATGGCTTGGAATACATTACCCATTCCACATAACAACAGATGCTGTGACTTAGAGGATTGTGTAGATTCTTGTGAGGTAGGTCTTGTTCTAATTTGTGGACATGCATATCATTATGAATGCTTTTTTTTCAAATTAGGAAGCCAATGCCAATATTGTATCGATTATCTCTTAAGGGAATCAAAAAAAATTGTAAAGCTTTTCAAGAAACTTTGGAATCATTGGATAAAAAAGCGAAAGCTCAAGACTCAAATAAACAAAAGGCTACCGAAGATATCGAATCTGATGATAATATTAGTGCCAAAAATTTTTTTTTAGACGAAACTGTTGATTGTAATAATATAGATTTGCTTGTTGAAGAAGCTATAGGTATTTTATCAAATGTGCAATTGTAAATAGTTTAGATTATAGATTTTAGTATTGGTTCGCGAATTGTATGCAAATTTTTGGTTGTTTTAATAAATAATTTTTTATACTTAATAAATAATAATTTTTAAATAAGAAAAAATGTATTTGTCACCCCCGTAACTGTCACGGGCAATAAGACCATTAAAGTAAAGTAAAATTAGGGTTAGGGTTAGGGTTAAGATTATTAGGATTAGGTTCAAGATTAATACAGAATTGCAGGAGGATAATTTTTTGTTAGAAGTGCAATAGGTATTATCTTAGTAAAGTTTTGAGTTATAAATAAACCCGTGACAAAAATCTGTGTTGCAGGGGGTGACAAATACATTCCTCCTTTTTTATGAACCGTAAGAAATTATAAATTTACATTAAATTTCTTATATAAATATTTGAACCCTTTCGAAATATTTTAGAACTAGAAAACCAAGCTGGATCAATAGATCTGTAACCTGGATCACGCATTGGACTAATTTTTCGAAATAGTTCAAAATAGTTTGATGAAGTTCAAATTCTGTACTACAAGATTAGATTAGATCTTTTGTTTATAATTAGATCTTCTATTTTGTTTTTTTTTCACTTTTTTGTTTTTCATTTTTTGTTTTGTTCAATTTTTTTTGTTTTTGTTGTTTTTTTAATTTTTTTATTTTATTTTTATTTTAGCACTTTACAAGAAAAACAACCAACTTTTCGAAAACTTGTGCATACCAATTACAACTTATAACACTTTTAAGAACACACACCCAGAAATTTCTAAATTTTCAAGAACGATTCTTTAGAGAAATGGGAATAAGTTTTCACAAGTTTTCACAAGTTTTCACAAGTTTTCACAGGTTTTTGCATGTTTTCGCTTTATTTATTTTTTCGTTTCATTTTTTTTGTTTGTTTTTTTGGTTTATTTAAAATTTTTTTATTAATTTATTTTATTTCAGTACTTTGCAAGAAAAACAAACAACTGTTGAAACATTGCGCATGCCAACTATGACTTTCAACACTTTCAAGAACAAATACTAACAATTTTTATATTTTTAAGAATGCTCCTTTAAAGACGTGGGTGCAAGTTTTTACAAGTTTTTGCAAGTTTTTGCAAGTTCTTGCAAGGTTTCGTTTCATTTATTTTTTCATTTCATGTTTTTTGTTTTTGTTTTTTGGTTTATTTTTAAAATTTTTTTATTAATTTATTTTATTTCAGCACTTTGTGAAAAAAACAAAACTTTTCAAAACATTGTGCATGCCAACTATGTCTTTAGACACTTCAAGAACACACCCTAGCAATTTCTAAATTTTCAAGAACGTTTCTTTAGAGAAATGGGTACAAGTTTCCGCAAGTTTTCTTGCAAGCTACTATTTCATTTATTTTCTCATTTTGTGTTTTTTTTGTTTTTGTTTTTTTGGTTTATTTTTAAAATTTTTTATTAAGGGTAGGGTGTCAATATTTCTATTTTCATATAAAATAGATTGTAGATCAACTTTGTATAACTATATCATTTGATTTACATATAAAAATCATATGATTCGACCAATGAGGATTATCAATTTTTGTATAACTCAGGAAAAACATATAGTGACCTCGAAAAATTTAATTCTATATGAAGTTTATTTTTTTTAAAGAGATGCATTTCTTACAATACTATTATATAAACAAGCTACTTTAAACTATATATTATATAAATATGGTAAAAATTGACTTAGATAATAAAAAGTTTTATTAGAAGCATATTTTTGTTTACTATATAAAATTCAATCTACCTTGTAGATTATATGAAAAATAATCTATGTACACCCTACCCTTAATTTATTTTATTTCAGCACTTTGCAAGAAAAACAAAACTTTTTAAAACATTGCCCATGCCAACTACATCTTCCGACACTTTCAAGAACACACTCCAGCAATTTCTAAATTTTCAAGAACGCTTTTTTAGATAAATGGGCGCAAGTTTTTGCAAGTTTTTGCTAGTTTTTGCAAGTTCTTGCAAGGTTTCACTTTATTTTTTTTTTTGTTTAGTGTTTTTGTTTTTGTTTTTTTTTGGTTTATTTTTAAAATTTTTTATTAATTTTTTTATTTTGGCACTTTGTGAGAAAAACAACAACTTTTCGAATCAATGCGCATGCCAATATAACTTCTGACACTTTCAAAAACAATAAAAAGCAAAAAAGTGAAGATAATAGCTAACTGTGGAGTGAGCGAAAATAAGTGTACAGGGCTAGTTTTTTGTATATAGTAATAGAATTAGATGCGATGAAGTGTGAAAATAGTTTAAATATTTGTATAATATAAAAATAATACGTAATATAATAAAGTATATAATATTAATTAAAAATGTATATATTTTTTTTATGTCAAAGTTATCGCTTTGGGTAAGAGTTTATTTAATCAAGCCTGTGAATCAAGAGCGCCTCTTTGGGCGCCTACAATTAAGTTACATTGAATGAGAGTACAACTAGCCACATGTACAACTTTTGGTTGTCTAATTTAAGTAGTCCGCCCGAAGGCTCTACACTGTTGCCATACCTACAACCCAACTAGGGGATTGTCTATTTAAACCCTCTGGTCCAAGCTTCGCATGTCAAACCTACTTGTATCACCGGCATAGCCCACTGATATATTAGTCAGTTGAAGACAGTTCCGGTTGTTAACTATATTCCCTTAGGACTAATTTATCCTCGCAGTACATAAAAATGTATATCTAATAATGTAAAATATAATATATTAATAATAAATAAAGAAATAAAAATTTTATATTCACTTTCATTATTACAACTCTTTCTGACGATCCTCTGGACCAAAATTTTTCATAAATGCCAACCTACGAAAATTTTGTAGTTAGTATTTTTATATATAACAAAAACTTTATCTAGAAGCAGCTTGGATACAGGACTTCAGATTGCATGTGAGATGACTGAAATAGAGCTGAAAAAGATTTCTCCTTGTGGGTTTGGTTCTCCAAGTAGAAGACTTCGTTGCTATAGAAAATATAGTAGGCCTAAAACCCTAGAGTTTTTTGTCAAAAGATGTGGAAGTTTAGACGAAAACAGACTTTTGGTTATTAATACTATTCTACAAAATGTAAAACTTACACTCTTTACAAGTTTGGTACCCTCAATATTTCTTTTTGGTTTTTTTGAAATTTTTGGCAAAAAGTGGGAAATCCAGCTTACTCCCTCCAAAAGATTGGCAATGTTTACTCCACCCAACTTGAAAATGCGCCTACCGAATCGGAGCCCAGTCACAAGTAAGTTTCGACGCCTGTGAAATAAACAATGAATGACATGTGAGGATGATCTGGAGAAGAATATCGGAAAAAAATTATTTTCTTCTAGAATTTTCTTTTAGGCATAGTTTTTTCTTTTCTTTTTTTTTCTTTTCTTTTCTTTGATATATATATAATACTTTGACAGATATAGTTTCGTGCAGTATTATATAATTTTTATTTACTTTTTCTTTTGCCCTTTGTGGCTTTTTATGTTTCTTTTGTTAGTTTACATCATTAGCATAGAAATTTTCTTCGTTTCTCTCATCTTTCATTTTTTTATTATTTTTGTTAGGTTTGGTTTTTTGTTTAGGTCTTGTAGTTATTTCCCCCCTTTTTTATTTCCTTTTGTTTCTCATTTTATTTGTTTTTCTTAAATGGTTAAGTTTATCCCCACCTAGGGCTCCTATCGGATCGGACCGAACCGGACTTTTGTCACGTTTGAATCCGGTTCGATTTTTGAACCGAACTCGAACTTTTTGTTTCAAACTTTTTAGTCAAGTTCGAGTACGGTCCGGGTTCGGTCCAAAGTTTGTCAAACTAGTTTGAAATCCGAATTAGTGATATGAATAGAAAATCAATTAATCGATTAGTTACGAAAAATGATATTGCATGATCAATTTATATAATTTACCAGTAAGTTTTATTTATTTTATTATATTATATTATAATAGTTTTATGTACAGTATTTATTATATCATAGTTATTTAATTATTGTATCATATTTATGTGCGTAATATACATAGTATAAATGTTTCTAGTAACGAATATCATCGCTTACCACTAATTCTGTCCAAAACCTTACCCTAACCTATAACCCGTGTCCGTATCCTTACTCTAACCTTAACCCGCAACCCTAACCTTAAAATTCAACTACCCGATCGCAGCCTCCTAATAAAACCCACCCAATAAAACTATATAACCAAAACCAAGACACCCTAACCCTAAACGCGAAGAAATTCAAAAACCCTAACCCCAACTAACAGCAAAAACGATGAATCCAACAATAAAAATGCTGTACTATGGTGACCACCAACAATAACACGAAATCAACAATGCTAAGTTTTCCACACTCCAATAACGGCGGCGATAGCTACGAAAGTAATTCACCATCTAATAACGCTGATACCACAATTAAAGCGTTTTTATCACTCCAAGAACGATGATGCCAACGACGAGAGCATTATGTAATGGCATCAAAAAGGTGTTAGTAAAAGCAAAACAATCAAAATAAAAACAAAAGAGGAAAACATACGAACCTAGCATATCCAAAGAACGGCGAAGAATGGTGGCCACAAAACAGTTCTCAAGACCGACCTAACAAAAAAATGAAAAACGTTAGTAATGCATTCACAAGACAAAAGCAACAACGAAAAAAATAAAACCATACGTCCCGGACTTGCAAGACATGCATCCCAAGAAAGTTCAAAAACACCCTAAAGGACCTAGAAACAAGAAAAAAAAAAGCGTTAGTAACGCGTTCAGAAGCAAGAAAAAAAACAAGAACAACGTATCTACAAAATCATACTCTCCAGAATTTTCAAACAAACGCCTAACAGGTTCCAAGAAGCCTAGCAATCCTTAAAAAAAAGAAACAAGTGTTAGTAACACATTCACGAATCGAAAAAGCAAGACAAAAAAATTAAAGCATACGCCCCAAATACCAAGACAATTGCCCACAATTTTCATGAACGTCCTAGAAAAAAAAAAGAACTGTCAGTATGTATTCATGAACAAGAAATCAAGAACAATACTCTAACCTCCTACCTTGTCATTAGCCAACATTGTCGTGAAATGACGCGCCAGCAACAAAACTAGGAGTAAGGCTGTCATTGCCAACATACAAGAAACGACACCTAAACGACGTACTCGATAAAGACACAAATTCCCACCAACAGCCAACAACAATGGCGACACACAATTCGCCAAGACACCAATAACGAAACGAAACTATGGCACCAATTCCAAACGACGGCTCCGGTAACGACGACGACACCAACTCAAGTGAAGTGTCACAAAAAAAAAATATATTAATAACTAAACGCGTTGAAACAAAAAAATTAAAAAAAAATTCAACTGATTCAATCGGTTGATAATCACTATTTATACCCCGTGATTAGGGGTGCATCACGGTGCATGGTGCACCAAATTAAAATTTCCTTAAAAATTTTATATATATAATATATATATAAAATAAAATTTTAATTTTTTCAAAAAAGGCACCCGGCCGGGTTACGAGAAACAATTATATTTGTTTGCACAGCCTAACTAATCGATTATGATTTTTTGCCCGATTCGTAACACTAATCTGAATACTAGTATAAATATTCGAACTTCAAACTAGTTTGACAAACTTCGGACTGAACCGAACCGAACTCTTAACTGAGTTTGAGTCTGGTTCGAAGTTTGAAACTAGCAAAATTTAGAGTTCGAGTTCGGTTCGATCCCAGATCGGATCCGAACTGGACCGAACCTGAACTGAACATAGGAGCACTATCCCCACCATTAATGCTAGGTGGGAGAGATTTGAAGGAAATCCTCTGTCGCTCTTTGACGTGAGCTGACAAAGTTTACATCTGCTTTATCCATAAGGTGGTGTGACCAGTCGCATATAGTTGCTCTCGAAGTAACTGCATGATGTTGAATTTTAGTTTTAAGTATCATATATTAACGGGCTATAAATAGTACTCAATACTGCTTTAATAAAATATCGGCAAGACGTGTCAAAGAGTTAAAAAAAAATTTTTATATTAAATTGCGAAACTGTGCAAAATATTGTAAAACTCCGTAAAAAAGCATGATTATATGAATATGTATATTATTTATTTATTTTTTAAAATATTTTGAAAATTTGCAAAAATTTGCAAAATATTGCGAAACAATGCGAAAACATTACAAAATATGTAAAAATATTACTCTTGCGATCTTGTAACTCCCAAAGGAGCATTTTTTTATTTGATCAATTTTGTAATATTTTGCATTGTATCGAAATATTATGGCAATAATTTACATAAGATTACTTATATATAATTCACTGATGTACTATAGCATAAGCTTACGTAATTATTACTTCTACAAAATACTTCGAACTAATTTTAAGCTTTTCACAAGTTTATGCTTGCATACAAACTTGCAAATGTTTATGCATATTTTTTTTGCTGATGTAATAGATCTAACAGATTATACTCCAGATAAAAGACAAGGTCTTTTTTTTTATGTAAATATGCTTTGGAGGTCCTAATAGATAATTTCAATGATACCTGGTGGCCCTTGGTCTCTAATATATCAACTCAATAGAATTTATATAAAAGTATAATGGTGATACTCTAAAGTTTTCACCTGCTGATTTACAAAGCACCAAGATTCAAGTGGCTGCCAAAAAGAAAATATTCTGAATGAAAAATGCAGATTAACGAAATCACAACTATCAGGACTATGTGAGATGAAAATAAAGGTTTTCGGGCTGGTTTCATCAAACAAGATGAAGGTTGAATGCTATAAAAACTCACCAAACCATTCACATTCTTTGGAAAAAGGTGATAGGATAAATTGCTCAAAAGCAATAAGAACATTGTAGAACAGGAAACAATTAAAAACTATTCACCTCTGGCAATAACTGCTGCTGTTAAAGAGTATGCTATAATTAATTTGGATGTTGGATCTGGCATATGTAAATTAAAATGAAAGGAAGTGGCAAATATTAAGTACAAGGTGCATGGGCCTGCTAAAGCACAACTTGTTGGTGACCCTAATATAAATAGACATTACAAATTCTGTGTCATACTTAAAAAAGCTAGAGTATCAATTAAGAACTATTGTGTTTTTGAACGAAACACCAATGGCATTGTTTTTGTGCATCCACACAGTTAATGAAACTTCAGCACCATGGGTGGTTGATGCTTATTGATTCTACTCATAAGACTAATAGATACAATTGATGCCTTTTTAACTATACGTTCATAATACTTACAGCTATTGGGATGTAGGTGTACACTTTTTTGTTAGCACTAAAGATAGTGACACTGTTGGGAAAGCACTGTATTTAATTTGTAGTAGGTTTTGCCGCTGGTTCCCCTGATATATACTTTCCAATCCAAGTAGTATTGAGGTAAAAGCAGTTAAAAAAAGCATTTTATGGTATAAGTGCTGGTGAACAAGAATGCAAAGTAATCCTCTGTATCGTCCATATAATGAGAGTTTGGCTGTCAAAAATTTATGAAAAAGAACCTCGAGATATTATGGTTGAGTCAATATACAAAAGGACAAAATCGGTTGTGAAAAATTTGCCTAACATGCTATTAAATGTAGCACCATTCCAGTATCTGAAGGTATATTAAAAGAAATTACAAAAAAAATACTTATAAGTAGGGTTTGTGGGCGTGCCAACATTTCTTCCTGCTTCTACAAGTTACCTTTACAAACCTGTTGGAATTTTGCCACAGTGAGTTGAAAAGGGCAATGTCATCATTTTATAGTTTAATAGATATAGTATATGATGATTACAATAGATTACAGTCGCACTTCCATATAGTCAGCTCCCTCATAGTCACATTTCCTATTTAATCACTTAAAAGTTTGGTCCCGATTATATTTATATTAAAATTCTTTATATAACATCACAATTACTATATAAGCACTATCACCAAATTTTACAAACAAATATAAATAATTTATTTCTATAAAAGCACAATTTTCTATAAAATCACAATTTTAAATTTTAAGCCTTTTTTAAATAATAACAATTGTCTATAATATCACATTTTTAATAGTGAATTTACTAACAGTATAACAAAAAATTTGTAAGATTTAATCAAATTTTAACATCGATTTTCTTGATAACCAATAATTAAAATGGTCTCAAATTTTTACTATAGATAGAATTATTATTCCTTTATACTATATTAAAATTTTAGTATAATTTGATCGATAGTTCTTTAGAAATTGCTTGTAAACGATGATCAATTTTTTTAGAACAATTAATTATCATACACAAGCAATATTATAGGAACTAACAATCCAATTTAGCTGAAATTTTAGTATATTATAAAGGAATATAGCTATAGTCTATATAAAAAATTTGAGCCTATTTTAATTATGCCAAAGTTTGATTAAGTCTTACGAATTTTATATGCTCTAAAAATTCGTATAACTTAATCAAACTTTGTCATCAATTTTCACAATAACTATTAATTCAAAAAGGCTAAAATTTATATCATAAATAATATCGATATTCCTTTATAAAATATTGATATTTAGTACTTGAGATATTGCTAGTAGTGATACAAATCGATGAAAATTTTTCAATCGATTAGTTGATAGATCATTTTATCCAACTAATCGATTAATCGATTTTTATTCAACTAATCGATTAGTTGATCAATCGATTAATCGACTAATCGATTAGTTGACTAATTGAATAACCAACAAATCGATTAGTTGAATAAATAATAAACGAAACTTGGTGAAATACACATAAGGTAGCAACTGAAACAGCTAGGTTGATATTCTTATATGATATGTTGATTAAATGACCAATTGTCTAGTCGATTAATTGACCAATCGACTAGTTGATTAATCGATTAGTTGGCCAATCGACTAATCGATTTGTTGACTAATTAATTAATCGACTAAGTTGGGTCTGTAAAATTCAAATCGATTAGTTGTCAACTTTACAACAAATCAATTAATTGCCGATGCGGATATGATCGGCACTAATTACGTGTAAATTATTATAGAAATTGGGGATAATTGTTATAGTAACTTTAATTATAGTCTTGGAATCTGGAACGCAATGACCAAATGGCTAAAAGAGTTTGCCAAGCTCAAGTTACCTTACTAGAACTAGGCATTTTGGATGAAACATTACATTATGGACCATACTCACGTTATTAGTGGAAAACAAATAAAGCTTTTGACCAAGATATATCTTATTTTCCAATTCGCGTTGGACAAAAAACTCAAATTATTCTTAACGATTGTAAGTTTATTATTACGATAGTAGTCGGTCATCCTGGTAATCCTGACTTACCTGGTTATGTTTGTCAAAGTGATACGTTTTGTACTAAAATCCAGCTCATGATCCTAGTACAGCTATTTCTTCAATCTACACGAGTATTTTCAATACCAAAACCCGTTACTCCGGACCACTTATTATTGGGTGGACAAATTACGAAATTGTTTCGCAATTGTTAATTGATGTTTCTTTTTTTCCTTTTTTTTTAACCTTGGTCAAATTAAAATTTTTGTGTTTGGAATTGGGTCTTCTTCTCGGGAAGATTGGAATAAAGGTGGTTCTGGTTATCAGTCGTCATTAATTCACATGTATGGTAATAAGCAAGGATTATATATATCATCTATTGAAGATAATATTTGTAAAGTTGAAGTTTATCAAGATTCGCAATTAAAAAAAGCAGTAGAAGGAACATCTCCGAATGATGTTTGGGAACATTTTAGTATCAATAAATATAATGGTATTGAACTTTTTGGTCTTAGTTATACAGTTACTCAACAATTAATCAAACAGCACCGAATTCCTACTTGTACACCCAATCAATGGAATGATTTTTCTGTTATAAAAACACTCTATGATTATCATTTAAAGCGTAGAACACTTTCTAATATTAACTGGCATGATCTTTTTATTAATTGGTCAACACAAGAAAGTAACATTATTGAGCTGAATTCCACGCTTAATTCATTATATCCAAAAGATTATCAATTTGATAGTCGAGAATTAAATGCGTGGCGATCAATGTTTCGCGCTGCTGGTGCGTATGAAATAACACCCTGGTCATATGCAGAATCAAAAGTATTTAGTAAAACTTTTTTCACATTTAATGTTTCATAGTTACATAATAAACTTATCACATATTAAATTTTAGTATCAATTTTGGACAAAATCTAATCCACCAAATCATGATTCTGCGACACTCAAACAATTCTATGAAATGGGATTTTTAACAAGTATACCTGTTCATATGCCAAATACAACACGCACATTTTGGAATTCCTTTTCACGCGCTTTAGATAATAATAAAAAAACTTCGGATGGAAAACGGCGAATTTTATCAATAATCGCTGAAGATTTTACTTATGATGAATTAGAAACTAACTTAGGTGTAAGTTTATTTTACCAGATTAATAATACACATAAAAAAAAATAATAATTATCTGATATTAAAAGGTTGGCCGTCATACGATCTCTGGAGCCCGCAAACATGCAAAATCTTACGGTCATGGCGCGCCACCTCTTTCAAAGCCCATTATCCATCGTGTAAAACTAATGGAAGAACAACTAAATCAGTTTGAAATTTTTTTTTCTAACAAAGAAAATGTTAATATGTCATCTTATAGAACTGAAACATCAACTGGCTTACCAATTTTATACCTTCAGAATCATAAAAAAGCTTTATGGGAAAAGTTTCATGAGAGATATCCAAATGGAATGCAACGTACATCATTTATGACTCGCTTACAAGGCGGCCGATACATATATAAAGATAATCTTGGTGGCATGTGCTCAAGTTGTAATGAGCTTGGATATGAAGTGTTTGAAGAGGTTGAAAAGCTTTTAAAGTTACACATTAATAATATCAATCTTCAGGTATAGTAAAATTATGTATATACGAGTCACTCCTGAAATAGTAAAATAATCAGTTTCATTAATAAAAATTTTTTAGAAATTCACTATATTGAGTGTTTTATTAGTATAAATGCACTATATCAAGAGAATTATATATAAACTAACCTTGAGTCAATTTTTGTATTGAGATTTTAATAGTCTTCTCTATATCGAGTGACTTGTATATTATAATATATGCATATTTGTATACACATATATATACAGTGTTATATTATATAGTTTTTTATATTGATTACTGTAAATATAACCATTTCTGTAACATGCACAGGATTTGCATATGATATCTCATACGTATTATATGGCGCTATTTACAATATCCTATAGCAATATATATACCTTTTCGTATAGTATAGAATATTCTACGTATTGCGAATACGTACTATGTAGTATTTGCACCCTTATAAGACATCTTCATACAATATTTTTGGTATTATTCGAGTTAGCCAATAAGGATACTATAAATGGCACTGATTATGTTAGAAGTAACAAGAACTAATTTTGTTAGTTAATTTTAAATTATAACCCGTAATCAATAACAAAACCAAGCATGGTTTTACATAGTTACTTATCTTGTAGCAGCACTTTAAAGACTGCCCTCGCTAAATTTTTTGTTATTGCTATTAATCATAAAGATTCTTCATAGTTATACACTAGTCGAAATTAAAAAATTCGACTAGTGATAATTATTATATTTTTATCAATATAAAATTATATAATAACCACGAATATTCTTTATGATCAATTTGGCGACACTGCATATATGCACGTATATATATTTGTACCTATATATATTCTAATATTAACCGTATATTCAATGCTAATACTATAAATAAATATAGGAAAATTTAAGTACACAAGCTCAAACTCTAAAACGATATTTGCGAAAAGATTATTCTACAAAACTTACTATTAATCCATTAGGCCAAGCTGTTCATAACCCTTGTATAAGTCATTGTCTACAACATGCATTTGGAAATTGCAATTTAGTTCACCCAGAAATATGTGAGGATTGTGAAAAGCTATTTACTTTTTTTGATGAAATAAAAACCAACACACCCCTTGAAATTCATGAACTTTTAAATGAGTATCAAACTAAACTTGTATATTTTCAAGCTCATCATGCACGGAAAACATACCTTAATGCTCAACTAAGTGCTAACCTTGCACAACTTGATTCAGATGGTGCGTTGATCATTGTTGACTACAAGATGAAAATCTTGTGCCAAAAATCTAGAGAAACCAAGGCTGAATTTTTTGGCAAACGCGGATGGTCACTCCATTCAGTCTTAATGTATATGAAGGATCCTGATAGTGGTAAAATTAATATTCACGCATTTGATCATTGGAGTAACGATAGTAAACAAGACGCCTGGTTTACAGCGTCTTCGCTTCATGGTGTGCTAGAAACAATCGAAATAAAACCAAAGTGGATTAGTATTTTTTCTGATAATGGACCGCATTATCACAATACAGAATTAATGATAATCATAGCTCATTGGAAAAAGTGGTATGGTATTTCAGTGCGTAAATGGATCTTTCTTGAGGCCGGTGAAGCGAAAACAGCAATTGATTCGCATTATGCCCAGGTATAAACAAATTTTCATTTTCGTAATTAGTAGGGTTGTTAATAGATTTGGTTGAGTTGATCCAACTTTCAACCTACTATATTAAATTAACCTCGCTTCAGTTTTATCTGGGCTACTCCAGGCCTAGTCTAAGTTGCTTCAGGTTGCTTCAAATTTATAGCCTTATTTTTTTAAACCCACTCCTACTTAAGCTGTGTTCGGTCTGGAGTAACTTCAGAATCTTATTTTATTAATAAGCGGAAACTTTGTTTCCGCTAATCCCCAATGGGATCAGGATATTATTATTACTGACACCCTAATCAATTATTACTATCTGGTCAGTTAACACACGCTATAAAACGATGGGTAAAAATGGGTCACGATATTGAATCGGGTGAGGAAATACAAGAGGCAATAAAAGACTTGGCAGGCACTCACGTTGCTAATATCATGCCTAATCGCGAAGGTTTGCGTATTTTTGCATCTAATTTTAAATAACAACAGATACAAGTATTAATTAAACTAAACTAAATAAAGAAAATAAAAAACTGGGAACGATACATGGAATTTCTAATTGGCACGAATGGACTTGGCCAGATGAAGGAGAGGATGCAGAATGTATTTTTGCTAGATCATTACCGGGATTAGGAGCATGGAAAAAATATACACCTGAGCAAATCATGAAAATTACAAAGGAACATGTTTTTAGAAAGCCGGAGCCAATGCTATCGGAACATACAACACCTACCAAGTCATGGACTATGCCAACACCACGTATTTAAAATACCGTCTATATTAATTATACTTTAGTTTATTAATCCAAATTTAATTATTTGTTTTATTACTTGATAGATAAAGATGTGAACGAATCTTATATCAAATCCCAAGAGGATACAATGGTAAGATTTACATATATAACACCCTATATTAACTAGATAATATTACCTACTGAAAGTACTTTTGGTAAATTTATTATGTTGAAAGTATTACTTTGAAAAAAGTTCAAAATTAAAAAAAAGATCGCACATATCGATATTATTTTACCAAAGGAACTTGCTCTTCAAATATATTTACGTTTGTACTAGAAATTTTATTAAATTCGGATTAGTAAAATGCAATAAGTGGTGCTGATTTAAAATCTTTCAAAAAGTCAACAAGTAAAGTTGATCGTGAAGAATTTTCACAATCAACTTTACATAACTGATTTTTTGAACGATAATAAGGAGACTAATTTATATGATATGAGTGCGTTAGAGTGAAAACCTGAAGTGAATATTTAAGGTTTCACAGTAGTGAACTTAGTCCCTAAGAATTATATTATGCATCGGTATTGATCAGTGTGATTGGTTGTCTGGTAATTTCAGTAGTTCAATAACATATCTCGAACGTTCTATTGAAAACATGATAAATTACATTTTATCAAGGATTAAACTTGGCATTGTGAAAACTTAAATATTCACTTCCAGGTTTTCACTCTCACGCACTCATATATCAAAAGTTTTGATTTTGAGAATTACCATCAGATTAAAAGAATTTTTAGCTTTGTTAAAAGCATCTACTTTCAGAAAGCAACATCATTATTAGCTTATTACATCCAATAGTTAAAAGACCAAATTTAATGAATATTAAAATTCTAGGAAATGCATACTTCAAATACAATTATTCCAACTCAAATAAATACACACTTGATATCTAAAAGGTAACCTCTCCAGTATAGTATTAACATATATGTCAAATAAGGATTAAACTCTACTTATTCTCAACTTAGTCATGATAGGTATTCGTTAAAGTGGGCTCTTGCTAAAAATGAAAAAAAATAATCAGAGAGAACCTTGGAAACGAATGACAGAACAAATCAGAAATTTATTAGAAAATATGTTTCATGCGGGGACAGCGGACAGCAAAAACAAATTTACAGATCAAGAAATGTATGATGAACTATTGAAACGAGCTCAACGCGGTGAATTTGATCAAAGTGATGTTCCAAAGTATCTACTATTAATAACTGGATTGCGACTTTTAGTCGCTAGTGGAAGCAAAATATGGCAAGACATTTTTTGGAGGTATCTGAAACCTCCGAGATATTGAAATAGGTATATTTTCTTAGGTTACTTACTTCATATGATAAAAGTCATGTATTGGAATCCGACATTTATTAAATTTATAAAATCGTGGAATCTGGCATTCGTATATAATAAATAGTTTTTTTATCGAAGTAACATCTCACTTTTTTTAAAAGAATATAAATTTATGACCTTTTTTGTACAAAGTTACATTGTCTATCATATGAAATTACTTATTTGTAAAGAACTTGTCAAATACGAGATTTTATATACTTTTAAAAAGTACTTAATAGATCGACAAATTTTACCCCAAATTACATATATAAATTAGTGCCGATTATAACTGGATTATCAATTAATTCGATTTTTGATTCGTATCACTAATTACTAGTATATGATAATCAATTTTTTTTAAAAAAAATGACTATCGTATACAAGCGATTTCTCAAGAACTATTGATCCAATTTAGCTGAAATTTTAATATATTATAAATAAATATGAATACTATATATAGTAAAAATTTGAGCCTTTTATAATCATTAGTTATCGAGAAAACTGATATTAAAGTTTGATTAAATCTTACAAATTTTATAATTCTATATATTCACTATAATTTATTTTTTATATAAAAGTGATTTTATAGAAAAAATTTATATTGTTACATCTCTAAATAGTCACTATATTTCTGAGTTCAAAGGGTGTAATTATATGGGAGTGTGACTGTATTTTCAAAAGAAGTGGGCATCATTTTTCAAAATCCAGTAATTGAATTCTATGATTTTGCAAAATCATCTGAATTCAATCACTGGATCTTGAAAATTTTTGCCCACAATTTTGAAATTCTATTAAAAATTCTTACTTTATTTTAGGTGCAATACATTATACTGTTGCTCTGGATAATAAAAAGCAATCTGATTCTGAAGCTGCTGCTTTCGACTTTCGCATTAAGAAGATATCCATATATGGCATAGCAAGTGATCTTTTTGAGGAAATTCACAAGCTTTCTTACTCTTTTCAACAATTATTAGTGAAGGAAGCCTGCTCCGTAATGTGTAAATTTGAAAAAAGAAAAATGCTCCAGGTCTAACTTCGCTAGATTGCCACTGCCAATTTTATAATCGGTACTTGTTACCTTGTAGACATATTTTCTATGAACATACGTATGGTACCACAAAATTACTGATCACTGATATATAGATAACATTTCAGGGGATGTTTAAAGAGAGTGGGTATGAAGTTTACGAATGTTGTGAATTGGTGATTGAAGAGATTGCAAAAACTGAACACCAAAAAAAAAAAGAAAGGTTGAAACTTGCCATGAATGAATTAAATGAAAGAGTACAAGACAAATATTGGCATACCATATTGAGTAGAAATATTGAGAGAATGAAGGCTTATGTTTTAATATTAGAAGCCTCCATAGATCCTTTTTTTTTTACAATTTGACTGTTTAAGTATAAATAATTAAAAGAATTGTCTGCTAGGTAGGTGGGCGAAGCGGTCCTATGGACCAAAACTGTGAATAAAGAAAAAAAATAAAATGGTAGTACCAACTAAGTGGGTGGGTGGGCGAAGCAGCCCTATAGGCTAGAATGATGAATGAATATAGGTGGGTGAAGCAGTCCCATAGGTCCAAAATAAATAAAAGGAACTATATAGAACAAATAAAAATAAATAAAGCATTTTAAACCAAAAAGGTGAATAAGAGAATAATATAAATAATAATTAATGCTTACCTGCGTGTAAATTCTTATAAAGTTCAACAATTCATTAATAATTTTGCATTTCAATGAATTTAAAAAATTTTATTGAATATACATGTGATTGCATCAGTTTAATTGGATGTTTAAAACTTTGACGAAGATATCTCAGTGATCACCTAATAAAATCTGATAAAAATTTTCTTACTTTAAATCTAATAATCAGTAAAATTGAAATAAAAAAATCATTTAATTCTATTAGGTGGTTGCTAAGATATTTTTATTCAAAGTTCAAAAAAAATTGGCACAGCATCAATTTAGTTGGATGTTTAAAACTTTGAACGAATATATCTTAGCAACCACATAATAGAATTCAATAACTTTTTTTTATTTTAATTCTATTGATTTATAGAATTAAAATAAAAAAATTGGATGTTTAAAACTTTGAACAAAAATATCTTAGCAACCACATAATAGAATTTAATGACTTTTTTTTATTTTAATTCTATTGATTTATAGAATTAAAATAAAAAAAATTTATTGAATCCCATTAAGTGATTGCTGAGATATCTTAGTTCAAAGTTCAAAATAATTTCAATACAGCTTCTATTCAGTTAGACATTTGAAACTTTGAACGAAGATATCTTAGCAACCACTTAAAAGAATCTGATAAAAATTTTTACAGTCAGACCTTCCTATAGTCACACCCCATATAGTCACACCTCTATTTAAGCACCCAATTTTGTGCGACAGACTCAAACATAGTAAAAAAACCTCATAATAGTCACAAATCACTTATAATTACTATCACAATGAAATTTTGATTTTTTAACAATTTTATTAATAAAAACTCCTTATTATAGTCACCAATTTTTAACTAAATATGGATTATATAATCTGATTGGCCAATTTTCATATTTAAAATTATCTGTTAATTGATAATCCGCCTGTCAACTGGAGAGTGATCCTATAGGCGAAATGTGGAGTGCTTCCATCTAAATTTTTTCTTTACTAAGTTAACGATACATGTCCACTAATTGAAAGTTGTAGAGCTCGCTGAGACGCAACTATCGGAGTTAAATCATCCAAATCGGCCCAGTGGATGGCGAGTTATCATCGAAAAACGATTGGCCGACTATATAAAAACATATGAAAATCACTATAGGCGAAATGTGGAGTGCTTACATCTAAAACTTTTTTTCTTACTAAGTTAACAATACATGCCCACTAATTGAAAGTTGTAGAGCTCGTCGAGACGCATCTAATGGCAGTTATATCATCCAAATCAACCCAGTGAATGGTGAGATATCGTCAAAAAACGATTGGCCAACTATATAAAATCTCTTATGTAAACAAATATTGTTTATATTGTTATAGAACAGGTTTCTAAATTCTAAACGCTAGAATATTCTAAGTGTTTCTATTATTGTATAGTTGCATTACTTTATTACTTTATTACTTTATTACTTTATTACTTTATTACATTATTACTTTATTACTTTATTACTTTATTACATTATTACTTTATTACATTACTACTTTATTGTTTTATTGTTTTATTACTTTTCAAAAGATATATAAACCCTAGCTTTCTGACCTTCTACCCACAAGCTTTTAGCTTAGACCCAGACTTCTCTTTCTCCTCCCTCCAATACTTAAATAATTGTATCTCTTGAATATTATTATCTAAATTAATAAAATATATCTTTGCTAAATAAATAATACTCTTGTTAATTAATAAATATACACTGAACCGCTCTAGTGAAGTAATATTCCACTTCCACACCGCTTCATATCTTATCTGACCCCTTACAAGATCCCTGTCGCTGTGTGCTGTGTTGCAAGTACTATATAGAAGGCTATAGTCGCTTGTAACAATATAGAGATTTTATATAGTCGGCCAATCGTTTTTCGACGATATCTCGCCATCCACTGGGCCGATTTGAATGATCTAACCACCGTTAGATGCGTCTCGACGAGCTCTACAACTTTAATTAGTAGGCATGTATCGTTAACTTAGTAAGAAAAAAGTTTTAGATGGAAGCACGCCACATTTCGCCTATAGATGACCATAATGAGGTATTTTATTTATAGTCACGCCTCTTTACAATCACCAAAATAGGGTGCGACGGACTTGGTGATTATAGAGAGGGACAACTGTACTTTAATTCTAGTGATCAGTAAGATTGTTATAAAAAAGAGTTTATTTAATTCTATTAGGTGGTTGCTGAAATATCTTTATTTCAAAGTTCAAAAAAAAATTGGCGCAGCATTGATTTAGTTGGATGTTTAAAATTTGAGCAAAGATATCTCAGCAACCACATGATAGAATTCAATGAATTTTTTTTTATTTTAATTCTACTGATTTATAGAATTAAAATAAAAAATTTTATTTGGTTCTATTAAGTGATTGCTAAGATATCTTAGTTAAAAGTTCAAAATAATTTTGATGTAGCTTCTATTCAGTTGGACATTTAAAACTTTGAACGAAGATATCTCAGCAACCATCTAATAGAATCTGATAAAAATTTTCACTTTAATTTTAGTAATCAGTAAGGTTGAAATAAAAAAATCATTTAATTCTATTAGGTGATTGCTGAGACATCTTCATTCAAAGTTTAAAAAAAATTGGTGCAGCATTGATTTAGTTGGATGTTTAAAATTTGAGTGAAGAAATTTTAGCAACCACATAATAAAATTTATGAATTTTTTAATTTAATTTTACTGATTTATAGAATCAAAATAAAAAAAAATTATCAAATTCTTTTAAGTGATTGCTGTGATATCTTAGTTTAAAGTTTAAAATAATTTCAACGCAGCTTTTATTTAATTAGACGTTTTAAACTTTGAACGAAAATATTTTAGCAACCACCTAATAGAATCTGATAAAATTTTCACTTTAATTCTAGAAATCAGTAATATTGAAATAAAAAAAATCATTTAATTCTATTAGGAATTTGCTGAGATAACTTCACTCAAAGTTCAAAAAAAATTTGGCGCAGTATCAATTTAGTTGGTTGTTTACAACTTTGAACAAAGATATCTTAGCAATGACATAATAGAATTTAATAAATTTTTTTATCTTAATTTTACTGATTTATAGAATTAAAATAAAAATATTTATCAATTCTATTAGATAGTTGCTGAAATATCTTTGTTCAAAGTTCAAAATAATTTTGGCACAGCTTCTATTCAGTTAGATGTTTGAAACTTTGAACAAAGTTATCTTAGTAACCACCTAATAGAATCTGATGAAAATTTTCTCATCTTAATTCTAAATATCAGTAGACTGAAATAAAAAAATTCTATTGAATTCTTTTAGGTAGTTGCAGAGACATCTTTGTTCAAATTCAAAAAAAATTTAGACAATATCAATTTAGTTGGTTGTTTACAACTTTGAACGAAGATATCAGCAACCACATAATAAAATTCAATGAATTTTTTTATTTTAATTCTACTGATTTATAGAATCAAAATAAAAAAATTTATCAAATTCTATTATATAGTTGTAAAGATATCTTTATTCAAAGTTCAAAATAATTTTGGTACAGCTTCTATTCAGTTAGACATTTGAAACTTTAAATGAAGTAATTCAATAACCACCTAATAGAATCTGATGAAAATTTTCTTATCTAATTATAAGAATTAATAGAACTGAAATAAAAAAATTTTATTGAATTATTTTAGATGGTTGCTAAGATATCTTCATTCAAATTTAATAAAATTTGGTGCAGCATCGATTTAGTGGTCATTTAAAACTTTGAGTGAAGATTTATATACTAGAATTCAATAACTTTTTTATTTTAATTCTACTGATTTATAGAATCAAGATAAAAAAAATTTTATTGAAATTTTATAAGATGGTTGTAGAGATATTTTTGTTCAAAGTTCGAAAAAAATTCAAAATCAGATGATCTTCACTGACCAATCACTGCTTTTCAATGTTAGCCAATCACTGTTATCACGGGATTCTGCTCTGCTTTAGACAATCCCTTGTTTTGCTTTACTAGCAATTATCAAAATTCTATATTTGATTGGCTGTTGATCACATGATTTGCAACTGCTTTAGATGTTTTCTTTTATTGCCAATTACATGAATGTGAAATTTTGGTGGCGATACTGGGGTAATTTACAAATAGGTATTGTAGGATATAATAAATATTTCTTTCAATATATGGCTAAAATAGGTTTGTTATGCTTTTCCTAATTAAAGTCTTGTGAGGTAATAGCTCGGAGGGTAATTTTGTTAGCAAAAGCTCCATATTAAATATTAAACTTTGTGCAGAATAGAGTAAGATAACCAATTTTTATTAATAAATTTGCAATAATCATATAGGGTATTCACTTAAAATAGGGTCCAGGGTTCCAAAACCAAAATTGAGGATTTTGTTAAATCTTATTAATTTATGAAATGCAAACCTCATTTGAAATACAAAGAAATTTGTACTACCAAAAATTTGCGGATATCATTTTGCGAAACATATCTAAAATTAGCAATTTGGGCTGTTTGGATTAAACAGGTCATTTTCAAGACAAAAACACCACTAATCCCTAATAAACCAGAATTCTCACGATCATTAAAACCCAGAAATCAGGATTTTGTAAGTAGATAAAAATTATAGCAAATAATCAATTCAAATATTAAATTTTAATAATGTTTTATTTTTTTCAGACTCTAAGCAAAGATTTCTTAATATTAGCCTAGTCAGTTTTGATGTTTAGGACCATTTTTGAATTCTACCAGTTTGAATATCTTCAAATATTAAAAATGAACAGGACATAATGAAATTTGCTAAAGTTTGTAAAAACTCATATGAGCAAGAAATTTATTTTTGCATAGTCAATAAATAAACTACATGACCTAATACACAAATAGATAATATACTATTGCGGAAAATTGATATATAATATTTGGACTTTTTGCCTTTAATAGTAATCTATAATATATATTTATATCTAATTTAAGTAATTTTAGCATTATCAAATAGTCAATAAATAATAAATAATACCAATTTATTGTAATTTATTGCAATCGAATTCTCAAGATATTTAAGTAAAAAAAACTTGTTGTTTTAAGGCTGCTTACAGTTGATTCTTCGGTTAATATTACTTTCTAGAACTCTTGGGCAGTCGGGAAGGGTAAAATGAAATGAATATATAAAATAAACAAACATAGGCCAATTTCATTTGTCAATGTAAAACATTTTGATTAGTTGGTCATTTTTCGGGAGAGACATCAACTGGGGTGATGTCAACAGATAAATTAAATTTGATGGCCTAAAGCGACTTTTGCATAGTTATATAAAGAGCATATTTGTTATGGTTTAAATTTTATTTGTATAAATTTTAATTCAAGATCTAAATATAAATTTTAAACTATATAATCTTTGATTTTGTACCAAATTTGTATATAGTGTTTGTAGTCAATTTTACATAGTTGATAAAAACTGACTTAGCCTGTTTAGTTAGCCAATTTTTTTAAAACATCTACCTAGTCGATTTATGTTAGACTATATTAAGAATTACAGTATCAATCAAATTTATACCACAATATTAACACACTTAGTAAAAAAGAGATGGGTATATAGGGCATATATAGAATTATAGAAGTAAAAAAAGGGTAAAATAGGAATTGTATATGATCCAAAAATTCTGAAAAGAAAGTCAACAAACATAAAATATGAGAAAGGATGAGAAAAAATTTGAAAACCTCTAATAACTTCCAAAGGAAGATTATCTTGACTTAGCCGTCTAAGCTGATTTTTAAATATTGACTGATTTGAGTCGATAAATCATGGTATGAATTAAAAATCAGAATAATTTTACAAAGAATGAATTAAATAAATTATAGTATGAATTAAAAATCAGAATATTTTACAAAGAAAAATTAATAAAAATATAACTAAATTGTATTTTATAATATTTATTTATAGCTAGAAAAAGCTGTGATGGCTATCTTCTAGCCAAACGATTAAGACTAATTTGGTTCAATTTCTAATAACTTGGTTAAATCTGCAAGTGCTTCTTTGTTTCTGGCACAAGCTTGATAAATTTTGCCTCTATTTCTTAGCCCTATACATTATTAATTCAATATTTACCCTATAAGAAAATTGGACCGGATCGGCATGGGTTGTATCAGATAGGCACAGGCCTTTGTAGTACAGGTCAAGATCTGGATTTGTTCAGGTATGGTCTGAATTAGTATGGATTCTGTAGAGCATGTGGACTGTATGCCCGTACTAGTTTGACTATAAATGGCTTGGGTTTTTGTAGCAGTTTAATAGTTGAATTGGCACGAGATTTAGAATGAGTAATGAACGTAAATTCACATGCCACTGCAATAACATGTGGATTAACAATTAAAACATAAATTTACATAAGTAATCAATATATACATAAGTAATCAATATAAGATGAACAAGCTAACTGCATTGAAGCAAAATTTTGTAAATAATTTTTTTTAAGACACACAGGAAAGCTTCATCAGTGAAATCATGAGATATTGCTCTTTTTTTAAAAAAATTCCATTACGGATCTTTCACTTTCCACAAAACAAGCCAATACATATGTACATTGTGAAGGGCTCCTGCTCACGAGTTTTTTTTTTATTATTAGTTTATTATTTTCTTTATTTATTTATGTTATTGTTATTCTAATTTTATTTTTATATAAATAACATGTATATATATTAGTACTCTATTTTTATTTTTATATTAAAGATGTATATAAGGGGATGAGTCAGTAGAAAAGGGACAAATTTTTTCTAAGTAAAAGTTTTCTTGACTTTAAGCTTAAATATCTTAACAACTATCTTAATAAAATTAATAAATTTTTTTATTTTAATTCTATATAATTTCAAGATTAAAATAAAAAAATTTTTAGCAAATTTGATTAAATAGTTGTCAAGATATTTTAATTTAAAAATTAAAAAAATTTTACTAAAAATGATTTGTCTCTTTTCTACTGACTCACCCCCATATATACAGTAAATAGATATTACTTGATTAGTATAATTTGCTGATATTTCTGTCAGATTGGTCAGATTGGTCAGATCTGTCAGATCAGTCAGATCAGTTAGTTCTGTCAGATTGGTCTAATCTGGCAGTTCAACAAATAGTTCTGCCCCAAAACCTGTATTATAATTAGTAATATAAAAAGTATAAAAGCGATGTTTCAGTTGTATGAAATAAAAGATAACTTAGTACGAGTTAACAACTCAGTTGAGTTTTACACTTCAAAATTATAACTGTAGAAGTAGTACCTCCAGTAGTTTGTACTTATCTCTTAAGTTTCAGCCATAAACCATCCAAGTTCACTTTCTATTACTATAATATAATATGAATAATTTTGCAATAGATAATAAAATGAAAAAATAGAATGAAAAAGAAAGATAATAAAAAGTGGTATATGTTTACCTGTGATAGAGCTAATAATAATAATACAAAATAATTGTGATAAAAAACAATCATATCAGTTAAAAATAACAAAAATCACTATAGGATGTGTTTAAAACTTATGCGATCTCTAACAATGTATGGGGCATTTTAAGCAAAATCATTTTATGGACAATTTATCAGTTTGCTTATATAGTTTATTATAGAGAAATATAAGTTATGAAAGATAGTCTAATAATGTTGCTATATTATTTTTTTTAAATAGTAAGTAATTTTATTTTACTTACGGAACTGTTTCTGCGGTGTTTTTTCGTCGGAGTACTCTCTCTATAATCGACTCTTTTTTGGGTACGAAGACAATAATGCTGTCTGTCTATATCTAGAATTAAAAAAGGTACAAACAATTTAAATAACTTAAATTTTGCTTATAATTTCTTTGATTAATATTAGCTTTTTTATATTTCAAACTATTGAAATTTCTATAAAACTTTAACCCAATTTGACATACCACATTAATGCAGGCAATGGGTTATATACTAGTATAAAGTATATAATTTTGCTTAATAAAACTGTACAATCTTACCTAATCAGTTATTAGCATGATTATTATTGCGTTGGCTGGTGCTTGAAGTTCCTATGCCTAATGTTAAAATTTTTTTAAAAAAAATCATAAATTATATAAATTAAAATGAAACAAACTGTCAATTTTACCTAATTCATCATTGCTAGCATTATCTTGGGTGTTTGAAGTTTCTATTGCTAATATTAAAAGTATTTAAAGTTATAAATTATATAAATAAGACAAAGCATAAGTTGACAAACTGTCACTTTTACCTAAATCAACAATAGCATTATTGCTAATTTTTTCTTGCATGGCTATACATTATTTCTTTACCTTTTCGGGTACTTGAAACTCCTATATTATTAAATTTTTTTAAATTAAAATTATAAAATTAAACAAACCAAAAATTAATAAACAAATAATTTACCCAAGTTGATAATTGTATAATTGTTTGCATTATGAGAATCATTGTCTTGGGTTGAAATATTTATACTTTCATCAGCTTGGCTGGTACCTAAAGTTCTGATACCTAATATTAATTGTTTTTAAATAAAAATTATATATTAAATAAAGCATAAATTAATAAATCGATAATTTACTTAATTCAACTATTGTATTATTGTTAACATTATGGGTGTTATCATTTTGGGTTGAAAAGTTTTTAAAATTATAAATTATATAAATAAAACAAAGCATAAGTTAACAAACTGTTACTTTTACCTAAATCAACAATAGCATTATTGCTAGTATTTTCTCTTGCATGGCTATACATTACCTTTTCAGGTAATTGAAACTCCTATATTATTAAATTTTTTTAAATTAAAATTATAAAATTAAACAAACCAAAATTAATAAACAAATAATTTACCCAAGCTGATTGTTGTATTATTGCTTGCATTATGAGAATCATCGTCTTGGGTTGAAGTATTTACACTTTCATCAGCTTGGCTGGTGCCTGAAGTTCTGATACCTAATATTAATTGCTTTTAAATAAAAATTATATATTAAATAAAGCATAAATTAATAAATTGATAATTTACCTAAGTCGACTATTGTATCATTGTAAATGTTATGAGCGTTATCCTTTTGGGTTGAAGTAGTCAAACTTTTTTCGTCTTTGCTGATGCTCAAATTTTCAATACCTAATGTTAAATTTATTAAATTATATAATATAAATTAAATAAATAAATATATATATATATAAATCAATAAGCCATAAATTGTACCTTGAAGTACATTGTAATCTTGGTTCCCCTCTTAGCATCCATTACATATAATTTAATATTAATTAAAAATAATATATGTTATATTAAAATTTTGTAAATTAATAAACTATTCAACTTACCTAATTCATTAATATCATCTCTGGTCAGAGTAGGAATTCTTTCTCTATTCTGATGAGATTTTGAAGTTTCAAAATCTAGTAGTAATAAATTTTCAATTTATAAATTAATATTAATTAAAAATAATATAAAATTTATAAAATAATAAACTGTCAAACTTGCCTAATTCATTTGTATTATCATTACTAGCATTGATCTTATCCTGTAAGTTTGTGTACTTAAGACTAAAGGTAAACTATCTTTGTAAGCCATAAATTATATACCAAAATTTGCAAATTAAGCAATTACACAACTTACCTAAATCACTTATAGTGCCACTATTAGTATTATTTTCATTTTTAGAATTTTGGCTTGAAATCAAATTAATCTCAGATTGCACATTATTAGTGTTAAAAATTTTAGCAAGTTCTTCTTTTGCCATTTTTATTTTATCATCTATAATAGAAAGGTCTAAAAGAAGTTGTTTTCTCGTGGCTTCATAATGATAAATTTCATTTTTCTATTATAGCATAAGCATTAATTATATTGAGTTCAAAACCATGAGTTTACTAACATGAATCTACTTACTTTTTCAAATTCACTAATTATCACTGTCCAAAATCTCTCAAAATTAAGTGCTTTATGCTCTGATTTTATCTTTATAAATTAGATAGTATTAATTATACACCTTTTAAATTTAACAATAAAGAAATTATGACTATTTTCTTTTTCAGAGCAGTAGTCCTTCATCATAAACAAATTAGAGTGCTTGTGCAACTAAAGCCAAGTGATTCTTGCAGTAAAGCTGGCTATAAAGTTAATAGGCGCGTATCAATTGAGACTTATTCGAACTTCCATCAAATATTTATCAATTGATAGCAAGATTTCCAACTACTACACAGTAATTTTTCTAAACAAGCCAAAGTCAATTAAGAGTTAATATTCTCTTCAAAATAAAAAACGCACCATCTCTCTTAAGACACTAATTGAGTCTGGTTCCACTTCTTCTGCCACTTCAAAAAAACATGATATCCAAGTAACATCTAGATTCTGCCATTGTGGCATTTGTACCAATAATGTTGAAACAACTATAATTTCTTGACATCAAGATAAAAATCCATAGTACGATTTATCTTTTTTACTTTTTAAATACGAAATGAGTTCATTTTAGCCAAAGTATTTTTCGTTAGACATGGTTGGATTCTAAATAGTTATAGAAAAGAAAGGAGGTAGCTTGCAAACTCATTTATATGGCATAGTGTGATCTACATCGTTAACGTTTACTTCGCGTAGCTAATTAGGCTCAATCATGGCACTTGCAGATAGTTAGTTATAATGACGTCTTTGAATTTTCGTTGACTGTGTAGAATAGTAAAATTAGCTAATAAGAATTCCAATTTGGTGTAATGTAACACATTCAGGAAAATTCATACAAAAGTTCGTTCTAAATAAACTTAGAAGAAAATCGAAAATAATCGTAAGAAACGGCCTTGCCACTAACAAAAAACATTCTTGAGCGATTTTACAATATATAACGCTTATTCCAAACCCTAATATAAGCACTAAGTTTAATCTAAATAAACTTAAAGATTTTTAGCTATCTATTGTCATGTGAGTGATGGTAATAGTGACGATTGAAATAACCTTGCAAAATAATGACGATAGCAAAGTATAGAGTATAGAGTTAAATAAACTATGCAATTAGTAATAGCTGCATTAGAGTGATTATTATATAACGTAATACTGTAGTCTGTAATGGTATAAATAATAACTATAAAAATAGAAGAGCTTTTACTCTCTAGAATACTTTCATACAAAGGCACATTTATTAAAAATAAATAAAATACTTAAATATCTGTTACAAAAAGTAAACAAGTGAGTGTTCTTAAAATCCTTATCTGGCTAGATTTCGGTGTAGTTAACCCTATATTGCTTAACCCCATGACACTCATGACCAGAACTCCAAAAATAAACCTCAAAAAAGTAGCAGCCTCATATAGCTGTAGCGCGTTGCAGATTAAAGAATGACTACGTTAACCAATCAAAACGTCCCAATACCACCAATAAAAAAATTGCAGTCCTGTGACTGCAGATCATATCAAACAATCAGATGCAATCCAATAAAAAGTATCCATACATAATTATTGTAAAGTTTCTTAAGATATGAATGTTAAATTTTTTCAATATTTTCAGCATGAAATTAAATCGGACTTTCAATCGGCAGACAACTTTACAATAATACCATTATTAGGTAGATTTATTATTATATCGTAAATATTTCTGATTACATGTTGGATGTAAAACTTGATTGGCCGAGAATTAGCTAATCATACTTTGCATCTAACATTTGACCAAAAAAATATTCACGATATTTGAAAACCACGTATCCGATAACAATAAAATAATAAAGATGTGAACATTTGTGCACATAATTATTGTATATATAATCTAATTTATCTATAAATTAGATTATATATGTACGTGTAATTTTTTTTTAAAAAAAATTGGTAGCATAAAAAGTATATGTTGGGCAGTTAGCAAGCATAAGTTGGCATCATTAGCAGCATAATCTTGGACACCCTAGCAATGGTTAATATTAAGTCAATATTGAAATTATTATTGACTTCTATTTTTTTTTTTTAAACTTTAAAGGCCGGGTACTATGGCCGGGATTTTATTATGAGTTATTAGGATGTAATATTTATTACATGAATGAGGATACAACTAGCCACACGTGCACTTTTGGTGCCTAATTTAAGTAGTCCGCCCGAAGGTTCTACACTAGCTGCCATATCTACAACCCAACTACGGGAATTGCCTATTTAAACCCTCTGGTTCATGCTCTTCCTATTACTACCCATTGCACTGCACAAACGCAGATATTAAGGGGCCCAACTCTTTTTGATAAATCGTCAGTCTAAGGGCTACTTTACCCTTGCACCAATTGCCTACCATTGTCTTCTGTGTCCCATTCCACTTCGGATACGGATTTAGTGACAAAGCTGCTTGCCCTTATTAGGTTCATTCTGATCCCGACCACCCACCTTCTTTTGGTAGTGTCGTTGTAGATCTTCACTATTACCTCCTAATTCGGGACTTGCCAAACGGGTTTCCATTCCTCTGGTTTCCTGGATTTTACGGTGTTACAATAACACCATTGCGCTGTAGCTCCCATTCAAGATGGTGGAACCAAGGTAACAGGTTTTTGCAACCCAACCAATCTGAGCCACATGGTTACCGAACACAGGCCTATTGTTCAAAGCATCAACAGTGGGATTCGAACTGTCAACCTGCTGCTTGGGGGTGACACCTTGACCACTTCTCTAAGGCGCCACACCTTTATCATTGACTTCTATTATAAGTTACTGTAAAAAAATTCTATTACAGAACTTTATTGCTGTTTCGTTACCACAGTATGTAATTATTACTCTTTGCAAAATTCTGCAAACCCCAATCATTTTTCATATCATGCAGAAATCAGAAATCGGTTTGATTACCGATTTCTAGGTTATAGTAAATTTTTGGTACTTAAATTTACTCATAGATTACAAATTCAGGTAACATACCACCATTATTTGCCCTAGAAATCGGTAATCAAAAAACGATTTTGGCACGATATGAAAAATGATCTGCAGTCGCAGAATTTTGCAAAGAGCAATAGGATAAAGTTAGTTTGAATTAAAATTTTTGTGGCTTCAACTATAAGTTACAGTAAAAATTCTGTTATAGAACTTACTTGCCAATTCAGTATGCATAGTTGTTAAAGTTTAGTCAGTATAGAGTTATTTATAATTTCTATTAAATATACTGCGTAAATATTCTTTTACAGAACTAACATGTTCTGTTACAATTATATGTTTTGCAAAAAAATGTAGCATCAGCAGAGCACAATGTGTGTGAAAAACGGTGATTTATAAATTTAAAGATTTCAAAATTATGAAATATTCAAAGAAATATAAAATAACCAGTCTAAAATATAAAGTAACAAATAATATAGAATATTAGAAATTTTCATCACAAAATCATGCGGCTACATCTTTCGACTTAGCTTGCATTGGAATTTCGTGATTTCTACTATACAAAATTGGTAATGCTACACACAGTAGCCGAGTTAGTTAGTATCGAAATTAATGCGATTACTACTTTAAATTATTTTAAAAATTCTGTTACAAAACCTATTACCGTATTTACTCGAAATAACGCGCACCTGCGCGTTATTTCAAGTAGATGTGCGTTATTTCGAGCACGGCATGGGCGTTATTTCAGTGTAAATGTCTAATTTCTACATTAGCATGTGGGGTGTGCGTTATTTCGGGACGCACATGGGCGTTATTTCGAAACCAACTATGCAATTTTAAGGCAATGCAATTTTTGAAATAACGCCCATGCGCATTATTTCGCGTAAATACGGTACATTATTTATTTAAATTACATATTTTAAACTGTTAAAAGCGCCTATTTCTTTATTAGTATTTTCCTATTAGCTTAATTTTCAGGAAAGTCAATATAACAAAGAGCTAATACTAAGATAATAATTTTCCTTAAGATTCAAAGAAGTCAGAGTATGGTTTATATGAATGTCTCTGTTAAAGCTTATTCCTTGAGGACTGATGCGATTAGACGAAAGATTTAAAAAAGTCAGCATTGCATTCTTAAAGAGCTCTTGATAATGTCTTTGCTACTCACGCAAGCGAGTAATTAGGGTTTTATTTTTACAAAGAGCTTCATCTAGCTCTTTTAATTCTATGAAATTATAAAATCAAAATAAAAACAAATTCATCAAATATAACTTAGTGGTTATCAAGTTACCTTCGTTCAAAGTTTAAAAAATTTTGGCGCAGCTTCTATTTTGATGGTTTGATTTTTTTTCGAACCTTGCACAGACATCACCAAGTGAATTCCAATAAAATTTTTTCTCTATACTCTATGGACTCATAGAATCCAAATAAAAAAAAGGTACACCGAATTTGATCAGTGGATATCAAGGTATCTTCGCTTAAATTATAAAAAAAGTTTGGCGCAGCTCTATTTTGATAAATGTTTTGAATTTTTTGAAAATTTGAGCAAAGATATCCTGACAGCCACCGATCAAATTCAATAATTTTTTTTTCTGAATTCCATGATCTATAGAACCAAAATAAAAAAATATCCATCGAATTTGACTTGGTGGTTGTCAAGATTCTTCGCTCAAAATTTTGATTTACAAGGGATATGAATAGCAAATTTGGGGTATTAATAGCAACCGTGTATTACAGCAGTATTACAGCAATGCCTCTATAAGTGCACACTCTTGAGGCAAGATTTAACAATAACAACGCGCATTTAGAGAACATTAAGAAAAAGTGCATTTATAAAGTGCATGAATATATTTGGGCCAATATTTGAGCGTGAACTTAGAAAAGGAGTACAATTAAGGAGGATGCACTTATGGAGGTTTTACTGTATTACTGTATTTTGTCGCTAGTTGTGTAGGAGGTGAATTCACATTCTAAAATTTAATACTATTATTTGTTTGTTTTTTTTTTTTTTTTTGTATCTTATTAAAACGATACATTTATTTAAATCATGTTAAAAGCAGCTATTTACTCTATTTCATTTTCCTAGAAATAAGTGCTTCTGTTATTGTAATAATTATTACTAAGATTCAAAGAAGTCAGAGTATGATTTATATGAAGTGTCTCTGCTAAAGCTTTTTTTCCTTCAGGACCGATGCAATTAGATGAAAGATCTAAAGAAGATAGAGTTGAATTCTTGTAAAGAGCTCTTGCTAATGCTTTTGCTACAACACAATTAAGCCGATTATCACTAATATCTAAAGAGGTTAGGGATTTGTTTTTACAAAGAGCTTCTTCTAATTCTTTTGCTATTTTAAAACCAAGAGGATTACCTCTAATATTTAAGGAAATTAGAGATCTATTTTTACCAAGAGCTTCTAATAATGCTTTTCCTCCTTCTGAGCCAATATTATTTGAAGAAAGATTCAAAGTAGTAAGAGTGGTGTTTTTGCAAAGAACTTCTGCAAATGCCTTTCCTCCTTCACAATTAATAAAATTCGCGTGAAAATTTAAAGAAGTCATTGTATTGTTTTCACAAAGAGCCTCTGTTAACGATTTTACTCCGTCAGAACAAAATCGATTTCTCCCAAGATTTAGAGATGTCAGTGTAGTGTTTTCACGAAAAATCTCCGCCAATGCTTTCTCATTTTCAAGACCAAGTGCATTAAGTCGTTTAAGAGTTAAAGAGGTTAAAGTGATGTTTTTACAAAAGGCTGATGCTAATCCTTTTACACCCTCTAAATCAATGAAATATGGTTGAAGAGTCAAAGAAGTTAGAGTAGTATTCTCACAAAGTGCATGATGTTTTTACAAAAGGCTGATGCTAATCCTTTTACACCCTCTAAATCAATGAAATATGGTTGAAGAGTCAAAGAAGTTAGAGTAGTATTCTCACAAAGTGCATTTGTTAATGCTCTTTGTCCGTTGAATCCAAGACGTTCATATTTGAGAACCAAAGAAGTTAAAGCAGTTTTCTTGCAAAGTGCTTTTGCCAATTCTTCCCCTCTATCTGAATCAAAATCACGACCCAAAATTTCTAAAAAAGTCAGAGTATTGTTTGCACAAAGAACCTTTGCTAATACATCTAGACGTTGATCATCAAAAAGAACTAAAGTAGTCAGAGTAGTGTCTTGCAAAGTGCCTCTGCTAATACACGATTTTCTTCAAATTCAAGGCAATCTCCTAAAAGTTATAAAGAAGTCATAGTAGAGTTTTCATTGATAATCTCAATTACTTCAGAACCAAAGGGTTCTTTATTGATGTTATTAATACTTAGAGAGGCAATAGTGGTGTTTCTACAAAGGTCTTTAATTATTTTGTCTTGAACTAGGCTAATGCGTAGCATTATATGTCCGGAGCTCATCATATGATGTTCATCATATTACACAAACGCGTTAATATGCATATGTTGGTAACATTAAAAGCACAAATATAGACACGCGTGGGGACAGACAAAAAATTTCCAAATTCCATTTCTGATAAGATTTACATCATATATATGCAAGTATATCAAAAAAGTAAAATTTGTCAAGATTTTTACAATTGAAGCACATAAGGAAGGTAATTTTTGTATCACTTCGCATAGAAACTTAGGGTCCGTCGCTACGCTCCGGCCAATAATTCCATAAAATTGTATCGATAAATTTTTAAGTTTCTTACTTGTTCGTAAAAACATTGCGACCAAAGAACATATAACAGCATTTATAAATGATGTATCCACTTCACAAAAATTATTGATGACTCCTTCATACAAACAATCGCCAACAGATATAGTAAAGCTTGTGTATTCAAATAATGGCTTTACAAAATTTGTTGGGATAATTTCAAAAGGGATTATTGTTTGTTCTTCATCGTTCAATGTTAAAAGACATATTCTTAAAATACTGAAGTAGGTGAAATGGACTGTTGGCTCGCTCCATAATATTGGTACAACAATTCTACACCACTGGCGGTTTACGAGAAGGCATGAGAATAAACTTCCATAATCAGTCCGAAAGTTGTTAAAGATTTCAAAAAGGCATTCGTTCGGTAATGTGTTCATTTTAGTAGGAATGAAGATAATGGTGACTACTGTAGATGTAAACATTTTGATTATTAAAAAATGTGATAGATTAAATGAAATCGGATTAAAATGAAATATGTATAGTATAAAAAAATTGACAAACTATTGAAAAAATAATTTTTTTTGGGGGACGTATTTTTTAGGGTTAGTGGATAAGGTTAAAAGTTAGTTTTAGAGGTTGTATTATTTAGAAGGTTAAATCGCATATTTCATTTTAAAAAAATAAATAAATATCACCGCAGAAAATCATCGTCCCTGTAAATAATCGTAAACGTTACACATGACGCCATTAATGCATGACTAATCAAATTTCAGGATGCTGACAATAGAAGCTACTAACCTTATCAACGCATCGGTGGAATTGACCTATTATTTGGTTATAATTTTATTATCATATGATCCACAAACCATTTGAAAATTATTTTCTAATCTTCAAAAAATCATATCGTAATCATTATATGTAAACTGAGCATCAAATCAATCTTTCGGCCTCAAATTCTGCTAAATTAAGTATTACTTCATATATCATAACAAAACTACGCACTTTTGTTATCGAAATGGAAAATCATATTGAATCAGACATTTCATGCTCGTTATGTTCGAGCAAAAATTTAAGAATCTCAAAAGGTTACATTTGCATTAAAGTAGAACTCACAAATTGATTAACGATCATAATTCATTATAAACTAATCTTTCGCATATTTATTGTGTCTTTTGTCAGGCAAAATCTACAAGAATCTATAAGCACTACTCAATCCTAACAATAATATTAACGCAGTGGTTCATAATGATGCCTGACGAATGACGAAATATACGTCATTGACGAATGACGAAACCATTCGTCAGGTAATTTCTGATTGACGAATTGACGATTGAAGAAACCCCTGACGATTGACGAAACCTATGACGAATTGACGAAACCTATGACGAAATGACGAAACCTATGACGAAATGACGAAACCTATGACGAAATGACGAAACCTATGACGAATTGACGAAACCTATGACGAAATGACGAAACCTATGACGAAATGACGAAACCTATGACGAAATGACGAAACCTATGACGAATTGACGAAACCTATGACGAAATGACGAAACCTATGACGAAATGACGAAACCTATGACGAAATGACGAAACCTATGACGAATTGACGAAACCTATGACGAAATGACGAAACCTATGACGAAATGACGAAACCTATGACGAAATGACGAAACCTATGACGAATTGACGAAACCTATGACGAAATGACGAAACCTATGACGAAATGACGAAACCTATGACGAAATGACGAAACCTATGACGAATTGACGAAACCTATGACGAAATGACGAAACCTATGACGAAATGACGAAACCTATGACGAAATGACGAAACCTATGACGAATTGACGAAACCTATGACGAAATGACGAAACCTATGACGAAATGACGAAACCTATGACGAAATGACGAAACCTATGACGAATTGACGAAACCTATGACGAAATGACGAAACCTATGACGAAATGACGAAACCTATGACGAAATGACGAAACCTATGACGAATTGACGAAACCTATGACGAAATGACGAAACCTATGACGAAATGACGAAACCTATGACGAAATGACGAAACCTATGACGAATTGACGAAACCTATGACGAAATGACGAAACCTATGACGAAATGACGAAACCTATGACGAAATGACGAAACCTATGACGAATTGACGAAACCTATGACGAAATGACGAAACCTATGACGAAATGACGAAACCTATGACGAAATGACGAAACCTATGACGGAATGACGAAACCTATGACGAATTGACGAAACCTATGACGAAATGACGAAACCTATGACGAAATGACGAAACCTATGACGAAATGACGAAACCTATGACGGAATGACGAAACCTATGACGAATTGACGAAACCTATGACGAAATGACGAAACCTATGACGAAATGACGAAACCTATGACGAAATGACGAAACCTATGACGGAATGACGAAACCTATGACGAATTGACGAAACCTATGACGAAATGACGAAACCTATGACGAAATGACGAAACCTATGACGAAATGACGAAACCTATGACGAATTGACGAAACCTATGACGAATTGACGAAATCAATGAAGAAACCTGAAGAGTTATATTCCATACAAAATAGAGTTAATTACCGCGTTTATAAAAAGTTAAGAAGTGTTTTAATAACGATAACGATAAGAGCTAAAAAAAAACGATGTTTTAAGCGATAATGCATAATTAATAACAGCGATAGAGAATCAATATAGGTTGCTAAGATAACCAGTGCATTATTATTATCGTGATTTTACTTATTTACGAAGGAAGAGACGCGAAAATACTTGAAAACCAATGTTTAGATCGACCTTGGTGCACCAATATATCGTTGTAGTCTCCAACACTAACACTCTTGCCATAAACTTCTATCTTTACGCGCTTTGTTTATTTACAAAATTTAATTTCCTTTTTACGTGTTCAGAATCTATGTCGGGTTGATCCGGAATTGACGAAAATAAACGCGTGCACAAATTTTGACTATTCCGGATCAACCCGATTACCGGTATTTTCGACCGGTATTCCGGATCAACCCGACATAAATGACTAGCGGTATTCCGGATCAACCCGACATATATTTGTAACGTGCGAAAGAAGAAAAAAGAAAAAAGCCAATGAAACCTTATAATGAAATATCATTTTTTTGAAACAATTTAAGTTTAGTGTATCTAAAGATCATTATATAGAAGCTTGTTGTTTAATTATTGGCTGAATCGGTTGCCAATGTTTCATCAATCGTTAGAGGCTTCGTCAAGGTTTCGTCAATACGTCATAGGTTTCGTCAATTCGTCATAGGTTTCGTCAATTCGTCATAGGTTTCGTCAATTCGTCATAGGTTTCGTCAATCGTCGGGGGTTTCGTCAATCGTCAAGGTTTCGTCATGACGAAACCATGACGACGTCATTCGTCATCGCAAAAATAATTTCGTCAGGCATCATTAGTGGTTCAATACCTCAACCACTTGAGGCAAATTTTTAATTTTAAAAATTAGTCTTTTTTAATTCAAGACAAATTAAAAAGTCAGTGTCAGCAACGGAACTACATCGTGCTAGGAGAGTTTGGTAGTTTTTTTTATGTCAATATTAAACGGTATTCATCAAGAAGTGAATGTTATTATCGTATATTTAATGGGAAGAGCATATCAAACATTAGGTCAAATCTTTAAAGATCGAAATTGGGGTCATCATGAATCTAAAAAATTAACAAAAAAACCTGGGTGATTTTAGAATCTCAAGATACAAATCAAGTACAACCGAAAATGGATATTCGACGGAGGCATAAACAAATAAAATATGATGTAAATCATGCTTTCAGAAGCAGGTTGCGTATATTAAAGTTTTGCATTAGTTTAAATTTATTATTAATTATGTAATAATATTAACAATAAAAGTTCGTTAGAATACAAACCGAAATTGTTTATCAAAGAAATAGTAATGTTATTCATTAATATCAAATTTTCATTAATTCTGAATTCATATAGAAAATTCTGAATAACTAGAATTATAAGAGATTCAATTTCTATTTAATAAATTTATTTTTATTAATCTCAAATTTATTTTTTGAATATGGTCGATGGAATGAAAGTCAAGTGCAAAATTATTTATAATAAGATTGAAAATTTCCCTACAGTCAGACCTCTCTAAATGCACGTCGTCGGGACCAGCTCTGCCACGTGCATTTAGGGAGGTATTGTATTTAGAGAGGTAAAAATCTATAGATGTAATATTAGTTGGGCCCAAAAAAAGATGTGCATTTAGAGAAGTATTGCATTTAGGGGAATAGCATTTAGGGGGGTCTGACTGTATAAGAATTCTAACTATTATATATTCTATTAAAGGTATAAAAGAAAATTTTATATCAACTAGAATTAATATGCTTTCCTCATAACGAATTTCCAAACAAATTTATTGATATCTAATCAATTTTGGGTCAAATTAAATTAACATTGCTAAATATTACAATTTACTATAATAATTCCATGTATTTTAATGACTGATTCTTAAAATAAAAATCAATAAACAATTTTGGTATACAATTTAAAATTGTGATCTCTATAAATAAATAACAAGGTTAATTTTTCATTTTGCATAATAAGGAATCAAAAAAATTGGGTCGACAGTCATATTTTCCTGTTAACCCTATCGGACAATTACTGGAAATTAAGGTCTCCATCGGGTGATATCAGATGAAAATAGTGGGGAAAAAAAAGATGTCAAAAATCGAACAATTGGCACAATTGGGATCTAAAAAATAAATAAAAAAAAAATTGAAAAAATCGGACGGTGGGTAATGCAAAACGATGCATTGCCTTAAAGACTTTCAACTTGCGCCTACAAAATATGCAGATGTTATTCAATGGATACCTTTTCGTAAATTAAATACATAAAACATAATTTAGCAGTATGGATAGATGGCGGTTTTTCAGGATGATGGAAATTTCATAAATCACGTTCACCATATAGGGTTGCAGTTAGAAAATTTCCTAGCTCACAAAAGAATCCTGAAAATTTTTAGTAGATGTAAGTTTAAGTTACTGTAGTGTTTTAATATGTGATTTACTAATATATTATATATATTCTGTCTCATTTATTCTAAGGTTGAAGAATACATTAATTCAAATAATGATCATAAATTATTTGGAGTTACTTCGCTTTCCACAGTGGATATATGGCAGTATTTGATGAGTTTTGTTTGTTATAAAAGAATTTCTAATAATGGTCAATGCATACAATGTAAGAAATATAATACTTCTCTTGCCTGGTGTCAAACATGTAGGCCGTAGGTGATTGTTATTAAAAGCTAGCAGAATTATAATAAAAGTGAATACTAACCATGTTTGCCAGTACGGTAATGATATCACGAGAAAAGTAATCATATTTGGTGCTTGATTATTAATTTCATGCATATGTTTTTGTATATTTAGATTTATCAGTCCTTGTCTTCTAGCCATCTTCTTTTGCAACACTTTCTGATTATTACATGGATTTCCTTGCTTGTGATGTAGGGATGTTAAGTAGTTCATAATGAACCGGTTCAGACCGGGTCAGAACCGGATTTTAGGATTAGAAATGATCAAAACCAATCCAGATCTCATAATTTGAATAGAGACACGACGAATAGATTTAATATCATATGGAATGAATTTAAATAGATATAATTAAATTTGGTGTTTCAGCTTTAAAAATTCACAGTTGTTACTAGAATTAGGCTTAATTCCAATTAATAAATGCTTAATTTGTATTTTTTTTACGCATTTAGAGTTTCAAATTACATTAAACTGCTAGAGTAGAACTGAATTTTAATTATTTCAGGACCAGATATCACCAAAAATCGCTACCTGCGATGGGTTTTCTTCTTTTCGATCATGCGATACTCTATTATCTCGCACCCACATAGTGGAAATATTGTTATAATTTACTACGTCCCATAAAGGTAAATTCTTTAAAAAATCAACTAACAAATTAAAATTTTCTTGATCAATTTTTTTTTTAATCATTGCAATATACATGAATAATTTTTTTATATACAAAGTATAATATTAAGTTTATTTATACAAAATAATGATGATTTAAAAAAATTATGAAATATATAATACAAAATATAACAAATCAAAATAATACAAAGTCTATCTATAATTTTAAAAGATTAAATTTCTTTAGTAGTACCAAATAAACTGACGAGTTTGGATGGTTTATTTTTTTTTATAAGTGAAAATTAAGTTTAACTTATAAAAGAAATAAAACCGAACCAAACTCTAAACGGAACCGAATTTTGACCTAATAAAAGTTTAGAATTTGTAAGTAATCAAAGAGACCCTTGGGTGCCTCAACAAGACGCCTACTGTCAGCACTTGGTAGTGAAGACTATACTCTGAAAACCATCCCAACGGTCTTCAAACAGTCTCCTACAGACGAATCACGTGTTCCGACTGTGCTTACTACCGCATGGATCCAGGAACACTCAGAAGCTGTGTGTTAATATATTAATGGGAGATCATTACTTATCTTTTAGCAACAGCATATCAGCAAGTATAAGAACTACGTAAATACAGTAATAAACAAAAAAGGATATTTCTAAATCAAAAGAAATATATTTAAAAAATATATAAGCGAAAATGTGTAGTAAAAGGTGTAAAATGTGTAAAATGTGTGTGAGTAAAAAGCGTAAAGAATTGAGAAGGCAAAAGGAGTTCCTTATATATATTTTTTGAAACATCTATTGGTTTACATTAACACGTGATTTCGATAAATTAGGAAAATTATGTAATTGTGCATATCATACTTAACTGCACTAACCAAAACAACAAATATGCAAATTTGCGCGTGTAATACAAACCGTTGTCTAAAGTCGTGTACCATATGACATTTTTGTGTAACCAAACAGAGTCGCGAAATTTTGTTTACACAGATCAGTCCGAAGAAGTCAAAAAACAAAAAAAAACGAAAGAACATAAAAACCTATCTTGGGCCATTAATAAAAAATGTCAGGAAGGCAATTTTACCTATGCTGGACCTAACCTTAACCCCAACCCTAATGCTAAACAGGCACTGACAGGAATTTTAACTAACATTTCAAATTAGCGCAAGGGAGACAAGTGATAAAAATTTTAGCAATGATTTCATGGAAGAGCGTCAACTTAAGACAATAAATTATGCTAACGATAATGGAGAATGTGTACAGTCACGTACACCAGAGACTCGAAGCTTTTTATGATTTAAAACGAGTAAGTTTAAGTCTATGGTATACAACATGATTAATATTCTTTAATTATATATATTTGTAAGATTGAAAGTCATTTAATTAAGAAAAACTATGCAAATTCTAAATTAATTGGAATTACTAAAGGCTTATCCATTGATAAATATATGGCAGTATTTGATGAGTTTTACTATCGAAGAAATCTACGAATGGACCTTGTTCGTATTGTAACCTATATAACACCTCTTCAGTATGGTTCCAAGCATGTGATCCTTTAAGACTAACACAAGGTGGACAAGTGGAAATAAGGATATCGATGATTACATTAAAGGATTTCAATTTAGAACAAAGAAATATGATGAAGCTTTTGAGTGGTTCCTTTTGACTAATTAGAAAATACACAGATGATTTATGACAGAAAATTAGATACGAAGTTATTGGCACACTGGTAAATGGCAAACGATTAGTTTCTCAAAATAATGGGGTTTTCATTCGATCGCATATTCCATCATATTTGGTTACACTTATAACTTTTCCCAGTGATCAAATTAATGTTAAGGATTTTTTATTAGCCGTAAGTTTCTTATTGTATATAATATTATTAATAAATTATATATTTATGTAAATCATGTAATATTTTTAAGGTTAATCGTTATATACTATTTGGACTTACTCAAAATATGACCACTAAAGAATATCTGATAGTATTTGATGAACTTTTTTATAAAAGATCTCCTGATAATGGATTATGTGTACAATGTAAGAACTATAACATTTCTTTAGACTGGTGTCAACCATGTGATCCTCTAAAAGAACTACTCAAATGGACCAGTGGGGGGACAAGAATATTGATAATTACATTAGACGATTTCAATTTAGCACTATAAAATATGATGAAGTCATTGAATGGACTCCGTTTGATAAATTAGAAAACGTACAGAAACTTTCTGACAAAGTTTTCAGTTATTTGTGTTGATGGAATGTGATTAATTTTAGAAAATAATATGCCGTTACAATAATGACTTTTACCAGTTCGAAAAAGAGTTCTGTTGATTTTTTAAATGAAGTAGATATTTTAATATATATAGCCTTATTAAAAATTTATATATTTACATTATTTTATTTATTTTAGGTTGAAAAATATGCACAGTCAACTAATGCTTGTAAAATATTTGGAATTACTCAAAATACATTCAATGAATACATTATAAAAGAACTCCGGATAATGGACTATGCGCACAATGTAAGAGTTATTACACTTCTTCAGCGTGGTGTTATCCGTGTGATACCCTAAAAATAACACATGGTTGGACGAGTGGAAATAATGACATTGATAATTGTATTAAAGATCTTCAACTTAATGCCACCAAATATGAGAATGTAATTGAGTGGATACGATACCATTTGATAAATTAAAATACATGCATAAGATTATTGACAAAGACTTATGTCTAAATTTTCAGCAGTATTGATAGATGGTATATGATTAAAAGATGATGGAAATTGCATACGTTCGCGTACACCACCATATATGGTTATACTCAAGACTTTACATAGCTCACAAATAAATTATATTAATTTGTTAAGGGAGGTAGGTTTAATTTTTTTTTTATTTTTTTATTTTTTTTTTTTTTACCCCTTCTGAGGGGACGCCGGATGGCGTACTTTATTTAATAAACATTACATGATTAATTAATTATATTACTAAACTCTCTATCTACTTTTTATTGAGATTATGTGTGTTTGTCCCCGTTAATTTGTTCGATTTATAACGTTTTAATATCTTAAACTCCTTCTCAATCCTATTCCTAACACTTAAGGGAAGCGCAGGATAGGTAGGTTTAATTTGAACAATATTTAATTTATGCAACATTATCAATTTATATTATTGCTCACACAAATTCTATAATATTTAAAGATAAAAGATTATAAATTATTTGGATTTACACAAAATACCTTCACCAATGAATATATGCTTGTATTTGATAAGTTCTATAGCAGATCGTTCTATAATGGGAAATGCACTTCTTGTAACCAGTATAACACTTCTCCAGCTTGGTGTCATTCATGTGATCCCATAAGAGTATCTCAAGTGTCAGCAAGTGGAAATAAAGACATTGACGAATATTTCAAAAGATTTTTACTTAAAGCCAATAGATATGAGGAGATTATTGAATGGATTCATTTTGATAGATTAGATAACATACATAATATGAGTAAGAAAAAATCTGATTAAGGGATTTTTGCAACTTGGTTAGATGGAGTAAGAACAGTCTCGCGCACTGGTGGTAATTGCACACTATCACGTATACCATCATATCTGGTTGCACTTAAGACTTTCCCTAGTTCAAAAATAAATTCGGACGACTTTTTAAAAGAAGTAAGTTTTAGTAATTAGTATTATTGCTTGTTTTTGGAATAAATTTACTAAAATTAATTTTTTTTTGCAAACTCAACAATTATCTGCAGCTAAAAAAAGATAAATTTAAAATATATGGTATAACACAGAATACATCACCAATGAATATATGATAGTACAAGAGACATATAGAAGAAACTCTGATTATGGAGAGTGTATGGATTGCAAACGTCCTAATACTTCAAAGGCTTGGTGCCAATCATGCGATCCCATTAAAATCTCTGAAGGATGGACAAGCGGAAATAAGGTTATTGATAGTTGTATTAAAGAGTTCCAATTTGAAGCTACAGAATATGATAAAGTAATTGAATGGATTCCTTTTTATAGGTTGAATAATATCAAAAGATTGGTGAGGGAGGATTCGAAGATGTATTTTCGGCAACATGGTTAGATGGTAAACGCAGAATTATTATGATAGAGAGATATATACATTCCGTCTTAAGCCAATTATGGTAGCTCTTAAGACTTTATTAAGTTCTCAAACAAGTTCCGCCGATTTTTTACGAGAAGAAAGTTATTTAATATGCAATTAGCCTTTCTTATCGAATAAAAATTTTTTACATGAATAATTTTTTGTTTTAATAAGTTTAAAAGCCATATGGAATGTAGATTAACGGGCAATAAACTTGAAATATATGGACTAACTCAAAACACCGCTAGAAATCAATATTTAATGGTATTTCGGTATGCAAATAATGGAAACCTTCGTCATTATTTGAGGTCAAATTTTAAAAAACATATTTGGAAGGGTAAATTATTACGACTAATTGACATTTCAAAAGATTTAATTAAAATTCATGAAGCAGGATACATTTATTGTGATTTTGATGGTGGAAATATACTGCAACGTCAAGAAGGATTATGGCTCGAAAAAATAATAAAGTCTTACATTGCAGATCTTGGATTGTCACAAAATAATAAAGAGTCTATATTGAAAAAAGGGATCTATGGAGTTTTGCCTTATATTGCCCCAGAAATTTTGTTAGGTCAAAAGTATACACAAACGACTGACATATATAGTTTTGGAGTTGTCATGGCAGAAATAACTACCGGAATTCCACCATTTGACGGCTATTTGTTTAATAATGATTTAGCGATAGAAATTTGTCGTGGACTAAGATCAAAATTTGCACCAGGAACGCCTGATTTCTATATCAAATTAGCGGAATCATGTATGAACAAAAACGGCCTACTACGAAAATGATTTTGATGAATTTTCAAAATGATATGATTTTATGAACGAACAGGATACGGTCGATGAAATTGACACGTTTGAGGAATCAGATGATGAATTAGATGAAAAATTTGAAATAAATAATAAATTCTGGGAGCTGATGATATAATTGAACAGATACCAATAACAGAACAGAAAAATTTAGACAGTATATATAAAGCCAGTTTGTTGATGCTGATAAAATTTCTCAACGATTTAGTGAAGAAGTTAAATCGGATTATAGCAAGTAAATATAAATTATGTCTGAAAATTCTGAAAATTTATCCGAAATTTATCGATATTTAAAGACTAATCTACGATCCTTGATGTATAGATTCAGGTCTTATTAACTAATGTATAAATGATAAGTTTAACTAGTTGTGAAACAAAAACATGAACTTGCCGAAAAATAATTCAAAATGTTCGAGGAGTGTGGCTGTGTTTTGCGTGGCCAATGCTAACAATACGAATGTAAATATGATATATATGTTTTTATATTTGTAAACTTCATACCGATACCAATATCAAGGTAACATACGTTATCCTTGGATTCACAAATAAGGTAGCTGCGCGACGCTGTCACGCAAAACCAGGAACGGGAAAATTATTTAAGGATGGGTATAGTCTGGGGTTATTAAATATAGTAATTAGTTAATTTGATATATACTATGAATATTGTTGTTACTCATCATATGTTTATAATATATATATATATATATATATTTGAATGAAAATTGTATTTTTTAGCAAGTACGTACATACATGCTTCGTAACAAAGGCTTATATATATATATATATATATATTTGAATGAAAATTGTATTTTTTAGCAAGTACGTACATACATGCTTCGTAACAAAGGCTTATAACAAATTGATTTTTTTGAATACTTGAATTTCTGAATTTGGCATAGTGCTTACCAAACATGGCGTCGAAACGAAACTAGGTTTTAATCCGAAATTAGTTTCGGATTTTTTAAAAAAAATCAAACCTCTGAATCCCCGAAACTATAATCCGAAACCCAAATTCGGATTTTTTAAAAAAAATCAAACCTCTGAATCCCCGAAACTATAATCCAAAACCCAAACCTATAATCTGAACCTCAAAAATATAATATTGAAGTCTTTAAAATTTATTATAAAGTTGATGTATTTTTAATGAACTCATAATGTAAAATTATTTTTGTATAAATTATAACATTATATAGATAATTTTTTTAATTATGTTTTTTTACTGCCTCGGTTTGTTCGTGTCTTTTTTAAAGCTGGTCAACTTTATTTTAATATCATACCGTTATTACAATTGATTTCAAAATTCTAGGGTGATAAAAAAATTGCCAATGATGAATACATAAGTATTTGATGACTTTGCTACCAACAATTGATTTAATTCTGTGGTACCTTATTGATTCTATCATTAGTAGATAGTACTTATTATTACTTGATATTGTATCCAGTTTTTACGTAGTAAATAAAAAAACTGATGCTTGCAAAAGCAACCTTGATTGTCAGAATATAAACTCCGAAATTATCCCTTTCATGTTATACTTTGTGAATCATAACAACAAAAAGAACTGTACGCATGCAATAAATTGTTGGATGGATTTCGGTCCAAATATTGCTGGATATTCAATTTTATTGTATACTTTAATGAGATATATAACATACATCAATGCGATTAATGTATACTGAAGAGATACATAGCATACATCAGTGCATTTGAATGAGATATATAATACATTAACGCAATAAATGGAAGTTTGGGTAGTTTTTGGTGTTCAGGTGAGGTTTCGAGTTTCGAATGAGGTTTTTGGGTATCCGATGAGGTTTCGAGTTTTGGATAAGGTTTCGGAAGTTATAATCCGAAGCCTGAACCTTTCAGATTTGGCACAAAAGTGTTTCGGCGCCAACTTTGGAGAGAATAAACAAATAAATTATTGATGTTTTGGCAGTTTCGGGGTTTCAGCTGAGGTTTCAGGGTTTCGGTTGAAGTTTCAGGTTTCGGTTGAGGTTTTGAGTTTCGCATAAGGTTTCGGAAGCTATAATTCGAAACCCGAAACTTTAGGAATCGCCAAAAAAGGTTTCGGTGCCATCTCTGGTGCTTACTATAGATATTTTTGTCAGCGATACAATTAAGTTATTTTAAATGATCGGTGTATACCTAAACATAATTTTTATGGTTTTTTTTATCAAATTTTTTAAATATACTAGCATTCCTGCACGTCCGTAAGGACGTGCAGTAAAAATAATTATTACTGTACCGTATTGCGGCCACCACATAAGTCATATTTTAGCGAATATTACTTAGCCTTGATATTTGTGGCTTTTTGATAATTAAAGAAAACAAAAAAAAAAAAATTTAGTGAATATTACTTAGCCTTGATATTTGTGGTTCCTTGATTAATTATTCACAGGATTTATAGCGCAATTAAACTTTAACTTCGGAGAGATCAATTTATCTCGTGACAACATAAGGCAAAAAAAAACTCCAAATTCGATTTTCTTGACAACATTCATGTTTGTGTATGCATAAGCAAGCCAATCAGAACGTTTTTAACGCGAGCACATCATAGAGATTTACCATATTGCGGCCATTACATAAGTCATATTTTAGCGAATATTACTTAGCTTTGAAATTTGTGGCTTTTTGATATTTGCGGTCATCACATGTGTCATATTTTAGTGAATATTACTTAGCCTTGATATTTGTGGCTCCTTGATTATTTATTTACGTGATTTTCATAAATAAAGTCCATGCGATGCATATTCGTGATGTTTAAGTGCATAAATTCACGTTTTTACTGCGTTTAGTGCATTATCCAATCAGTTATGAGATTTTGCGGATGTATGCCATTAAAAATGCCTTAGTAACCATATAATTCGTAATATTACATATCACACCGTTCCTGGTATAAATAACGGTAAAATAACAATACTAACTAAAAATAGGAAAAGTTGATCATAAAACACCGGTATGCGCATACACGAACAGTAGAAGTATGTTACACCAGCACAGCATATTGATATGTGAAATGATAGCTTTTTAACGCCCAACCCAATGTAAGATTTTGCGAACGACATTCTAGATGGCAGGTAACCATACGCCCGTCAATTTGCATGACTACGTTCCTGGTATTATCAAATAATCTGGACAGCAAAAATTCTAACCAAATATTTACGAAAATGGAAAGTCTATCAACTTTGCGTGGCCTTCTAACAAAATGACCGGAAATGCAAAAAAGATCATAATCGATTTTGCAATAATAAAACCCTAATCACGTATTCATACACATAAAGCCTTAACACGCTAAGAAATTAGGCGCTCGAATTACCGTTCAGCAGCATTTAAGATAGTCCATGCGATGATAGACATGTGAAAATTAAGCATCAAGACGGTCCCTGTGATGATAGACAGGTGAAAATTAAGCACCAAGTGATATATAGTATCACGTGGACCAATCAGATCCAAGATTTTGCGGAGTAACATCATTTCAACCATCACTCCGTGATATTCATCACTACGTTCCTGGTATATTTCATGTCAATCCTTGAATGACAGGAATCAATAAACGACGCATAACATATATCTATATATATAATAAATAAATATAATAAGAAAAATGGCGAGTAAAAATTTCCTTTTGTGACTTTTGTGAGTATTGAAAGGAAATTTTATATGTCAATTCAATCTCTGCACAATAACAACACAACATGCAAAAAGTAGTAAAAAATGATTACACTACAGAAAAAATGACACGATATATGGTATGTCACCTAAGCACATATAGTAAAGATGAAATTTAAATAATAAAATAAAGCGTATAACTATAATGTATAAAAATAATTTAAGGAGAAAATGATTTTGTGGATTTTCAAGTTTATCTTTTAAATTAATTGGCGAATAATCGATTAAATTAAAATCTTGTATGAAACTTTTTTTTGCCATCATAATTGTATTTAGGAGTTCAAAATGTGAACGAAAGGCACTAAGTTACAGTCTTTTTTTTTTTTTAGGAGTTTAATTAAGATCAACAGAGATTACATGATCTAAAATTAGCTACAAAATGTGGTTAAAGGTGACAGATGAATTAAATTTAATTAATATTATATGGGTGTTCTTAGTTTATTGCGTGACATAGCGGTGCAGCTACCTTATTTATCTTATTTTTTACTGTAAGTGATACGTATCCTTCTACTACAGGTCCTTATAATTAAATATTTTTTCTGTACTTCACGAATTGTATATATATATCGTAAGTGGGAGTAGAATATACTGCAAATAACCCAAAATACACTGATTGAAATATAACTATTATCTTAATCAAACAAATTCTAAGTTAATTTAAATTCGTTTACCTACAAAAAAAATATATTTATTTACATTTTTCTAAGCGAGTATCACGTTTGAATAATGGCATTAAACTTTATCACACGATTCCTCTTAACCATCAGCATACTTTCATCTATTGCAAATACGCAAAAGACTGTATTTATTGATCCAAATGATCCCTGGCAATTATTTGAAGGGCTTATCCTGGTGGCCAAATGGAATTGGTGGATATTCAGATGAAGATAAAAATTTCTTGCAGATTTAGTATTTGATTATGATAAGGTACTTATAATTTATTTTCTTGTCTTAAAATTAATACTTTTTCAATCCTTCTAAGAAAAGATAGACATCTTTATTAATCATTTGTTAATAATCATTGGCATATCACCCAAATATTTTTAAACCTTTATTTGTTGACAACATTCACTAACTAATATGGAGAATTCTTAGTGCATATCAATTTTAAATTTTAATAAATTAGATAAGTAATCACATATAAATTTATCATTCAACTCATCAATAGATTTCATTTAATTAATATATTAACAAAACGTTACGAAGTAAATTAAAACTTTATTTCATAGAATGGACTCTATTTCATTTCCCTTATTTAACGTTTATAATCCAAACTCTGATTTTAACGCATTTAATTTTTTAAGAAAACACAATGTTTTGATTAATTTTGGAACTTTTATCAAATGATTCCCATTTCTATTTAGAGAACTAAAAAAATTCTATGTTTTTATTAATTTCAATTTATATAATTTAACATAAAAATAGGGGTTGGGATTAAATGTTGTTATATATGGTATTCAGCAGGAGACAACCCAACTCATAACCACATTAGACCTGAAGGCAATGTGCCGGGTTATTTGCCATGCTCTACATGTAATTTTGATTGGAGTGCTGATGAGCATCAAAGATGGGCTTTATTTGGTATATACGTCTAAAATCAATTTATTCAGTATTACTCGAATTATTCGAATCACAAAAAAGCCGATTTTGAATCGCGAGTTAACGAGTCCAATCGCTACGTACCGATTACCTTATTCCTCCAAAAATAAGCACTTTTGGTCCGCATTAAGTCAAAATTTTGAATATAGTACATAAATTAATAGTTATTTAACTGTATCAAAATAATAAATAAAATTTTAAAATATAGAATCTGTNACGAGTTGACGAGTCCAATCGCTACGTACCGATTACCGTATTCCTCCAAAAATAAGCATCTTTGGTTCGCATTAAGTCAAAATTTTGAATATAGTACATAAATTAATAGTTATTTAACTGTATCAAAATAATAAATAAAATTTTAAAATATAGAATCTGTTGAATTTACAAGATATATGAATATTTAATCATGTCATTATAATGATCCTTAAATTAACACAGTAATGTGTTTTATTCAAATCAACTAATATTGCAATTATAAAACACTTAATATATTATTTTGATTCTTTTTTGTTCAATATAATTATTATGGCACTAACATTCTTCTTAATTCTTTGCTACTATTATTTATTCATCTCTTACATAATTTCATTATTACAACGTTACAACAAAATAAATGATATTAAAGAAAAGCCTGCTTCAATTCCACTAAAATACATATAAAGGAAGCAAAAACAATTATTAAATTAAGTAAAGGAATATTAAAAACTATCAATTTAAATTTGTTATGTAATTATAAGATATTTATATATTATCTCTTATTCTATTAAAAATTAATTTTTTATATTATTATGTATAAATTTTAAATCTGGCTTTACTAATTTCTCATAAGCACAACGTTTCTATAAAAGATATTATATTTTTGCTTTTAAGTCCTTATTCATTTTTTTCCTCCTTTATTGGATAATTTAACTTGGGAAAATAAAGGCCGGGATAATTGCTGCTGCTTTTGTAAATTATTTTTGTTTACGCAAATAAGTTAGCTACTTGGAAAATTGTTTACAATCCAGGCTATTTGTGCTCTCGTTAGTCTTGCAATTGAATTAGCGTTATAAGATTTTAATCTTACGATTTTATCTTCGCCAATTTGATTGAAGAGCATGTACGCAGATCGTGCTTTTCGAACTCTTCGATATAATTTCAATCGATTAATGCTGCTGGGTAAATCACTCTCTAAATCTTTATAAATTTTAATTGTTGCCTGTTTTTTTGAAAGAGTATCTCGAGTCCTTATTTGTTCAATGCGGTTTTCGTGTTCTTTTCCGCAATTAAACCAGCGCTGAATTTCCCCTTGACATTCTTTTATTGTACCTTCTTCAAAGCGCATAGCATTTTTGTACAATTCCTGCAGGCTTGTTAACATATATTAAATCGTAAAAATAAAAGTAAGCATGATTTGATCTAATTATGTTAATTGACCATTAACTCTGAATTAGATTTATGGCATTAAGGTAGTAATTGTCATAAATTTTTAAGCTTTCACACGCCGATTTACGGCAGTAATTGCTGTATATTTCTATTGGCTAATTTTTTTAAAAAATTGAAATCTAGATTCTTGATTTTTAGACCCGGCCGGTTTGTGAAATCCAAGAAATTAATTTTGTATGGTATGCCTTATCGATATTAAATTTAATTTTTTGTTTATTTTAACATTAATAGAATTTTTATTTTTTTTTTAGTGATCCAAATCTTAAATCTTCCATACAAAAAATTAAACCCCAAAAAAACTTATAATGGTCACTGCGAAAAACCAGTTGTGAAACAAAAACATGAACTTACCGAGGTGTGTGGCTGTGTTTTACGTGGCCAATGCAAGAATAAATAACAATACGAATGATCTAATTAAATATGATATATGTTTTTATATTGGTAAACTTCATACCGATACAAATTTCAAAGTAACATGCGTTATTCTTGGATTCACAAATATTTCATGTCAATCCTTGAATGACAGGAATCAATAAACGACGGATAACATATATATATATATAATTTATATATAATATATAATATAATAAGAAAGTATTGAAAGGAAATTTTATATGTCAATCTCTGCATAATAACAACACAACATGCCAAAAGTAGTAAAAGATGATTACACTACAGAGAAATCGACACGTTATATAGAGTAATTAATATTATTAATTTTCTAAATCGAATTATAAAATTCAATCATTTAGTTGTTTCAAATACCAAATATTCGATTGTCGATAATTGATTAATTGATTAATTGATTAATTAATATTGATCAATCAATTTGTCAAATAATAAATAAATTTTTCTTTGTTAGATTTTTTAAGAATATCAATGATATTGTTGTTAAAATTTTTATTTTATCTTATGTTTATAATGATTCGACAATTTTTTTCTGAAACCAATTTACGGATCAATCAATTAATCAGTTAAGCATTATTAATCGATTAATTAATTAATTATTAAAATTTTTAATATAACAGTTTTCAATTTAATTTTTAATCAATTAAACGATTGAATGACTTCGATTTACTTTTAAATCTTTTTAAAATTTTGTTTTTTTTTTAAATACACATGTTCACTTTACGTTTAGCTCCTTTTCGGCGGAGATGCAAACAAATCGTCCAATGTTCATAGATATGCTTCCTTTTTCTACTTCCTCGACTAACGTGGTTTCACTGAATCTGAATGCCTTGAATTTATATTCAACAAATTCATCGATCCCAGTCCTGTACACAGCGGTTCTGTGGCATATTTTATCAGATCCAGTAACGTTTTTGATATATTAAATCGCGCAAAAGATCGATATAATATTTCCTTTTTTTTTTTTTTTTTTTATAATTAAACGTCTTAGGTTATTATTTATGCCTAAGTTATTATTTAAATTATTTATTATTTTCCTTAATTTTTTTTTCTTCTAACAACTCTTTGACAAAGACAAGAGTTTTATAACTTTATTCTAATTCTATAATATTAGTAATACGGTTATATATTCGTTTTGTACTTTATGAATTTTCTTTAATAACAATAAACAAAAACATTTTAAAATTTAATTTAAACACCAATTACAATGCAGAAATTCTAATCAAAGGCCTTTTTTTTTTTAGTTCGATTCAATACTAATTACTAAATTGTTTGATTTTAATTACTTTTTATTGATTACTAAAAATCACATAAATGTAAATTTTTCACCACAATCATGGGTTATTCGTGTTTTGTTCTAATAGGTCCCTTAAAACTCCAATTATCCTTTCGAACATCATATGAAGAACGAATAAATGCTCATTAATCATTGTTACATTATAGTTTTACACAAATGCCCGCACATTAATTTCTTCTTAATTTATTCAATAACCGATTTCATTCAAAGTTTCAAGTTTCCAACCCGATTACATTAACTAAATGAATGTATTATCTTAAGTCACCTTGAATACCAATTAATCACAAGATAATTCTTTATTAATCTGATCAACAAATATTTTAATGATACGATTACTTCATATTTTTTCAATTGTCATTTTTATATTTTTATATTACTAATTTATTCATTTTAAAATTTTTAAATTCTTTTTCTAAGCACTAATAAAGTTTCAACTACTTTGAATTTTTCTTCTCTTTTTTATTTTTTCATTTTATTTCCCAGTTTAATTTATTAATACAAATCATTTTCATAAACCTCACCCCAGTGTTGGAAATCTTATGTTCTCATGTTCTCATGAGAACATCACTTTTAATTTGAGAACATTTACAAAATTTAAGATGTTCTCTATTTAATTTTTTTTGAGAAAATCAAGTTTGAAAAATATGTTCTCTATGTAGATATATAAAGTAATAAAAAATTATTTTATTAATATAGCAGTTTAAAATAATTAAAAATTATTTTTATTAATATAGCAGTTTAAATAATTAAAAATTATTTTTATTAATATAGCAATTTAAAATAATTAAGTTCATAATATTTAATTGTTAGTTAGTTTAAATAGAAAACAAATTAGTTGTTTTTGATATATTAATATTTAATATAAATAAAATTACTATAATGATAATGTAAATTATTACAAGAAAATTACTTAACAAATCTTTAGTTATTATAATTTTAAATTTTAGTTCTATGTTTTAAAATTTTATATTAAGAAATTTTTTAAACCTATGAATTCACTAAATTCTTTATAGTAAAGAAAAAATATTTAAAAATGTTAATAGCTTATTTAAAACTAAATACAAGCTAGGTCAAACCAATAGCTAATAGTATCTTCAACATTATATAAAAAGCCTTAAATAGTAAATTGTTTTCTAAAAAAATATATAAAGTCAAAGTTTTATTTTTACGAATAACTTAGCTCACTATATATGTTTTAGTTAAATAAATTATATTTTTTATGATTATTAATAATTTTTAGATATATTAATTAAAAATAAAAATTAAAATGACTAAAAGAAGTATAAAAGTATAAGTGTGTAAGAAAGAATGAGAATAAGGAAATGAATGTGAGAAAGAATATGTGAGTGTAAACAAAAAGAGAAAGAAAAAGAAAAGAAAGAAAAAGAGAGAGAGAAAAGAAAGAAAAAGAAAGGAAGAAAGAGAAAGAGTAAAAATTTTTTTTTCTATTTGAGAACATAAAAAATTTTTTGAGAACATTAAATTAAATAATTATGTTCTCATGAGAACATAAATTTCAAAACAGATTTCCAACACTGCCTCACCCCATTTAATTTCGAAACTCGAAAGTTCCACACGATAAATTTCAATCAAACCCCCAAACTCTAGGCCCAACAAAATTTAACCAATTAAAGCCAACAATTACATTTCAATTGATTTACCATTGATAATGTACCTTTTATTATAACGATCACAAAATTATGTATTCATGCAGTTTTATATTACCCCATCGAGTTTAACCTTATTTATCGTTCATTCCCCCCCTTTTTTTTTTTTTTTTTTCGTATATATTCAACATCTCTTCGACTAATGAAATTTTTTTTGAGCGCTAATGGCTAATTGTCATCTCAGCGCTGCGCTGCTCTGCTTTTTCGCTCTATAAAGCTCGAGCAAGAGCTAGAGCAGAAATAGAATACATCCTACAATCAGTTAACTTTTGCGACACCCAAAATAACCTAAAAAGGCTACCTAAAAGAACATCAATTTACCAAAAATAATCGTCTAACCAACAAAATTATAATCCACTGTCACAACAAGCGCTAACGATTACTTTTAAGCGCTAATAATTAGTACCGTTCTTTTTTAAAAAAGCAATGTTTTAAAAATGTCAGGTAAGTCGTTCTGCATTGTAATAGCACAATACGTGTGTTTACAACATAATTACAACCTTTTTTTTACAAGCTACAAAAAAACTTTATAACAGCAATTATCTTTTAAACAGCCACCTTTTTAAAACGCTGCAAAGGACATTTTGAGATTTTTTATTCTCAGGAAACATATCATTAAAAATATAAGTGTATTATCCAAAGTTTATGGATTAAGTAAAAGAAATATTTATCACTATAGATAATGGATTAGAAATTTAAATTTATTTTTATTAAAAAAAATTACTACAGTTGCCAGTTGCACCTAGTAAAAGAAATATTTATCACTATAGATAATGGATTAGAAATTTAAAATTTATTTTTATTAAAAAAAATTACTACAGTTGCCAGTTGCACCTTTAAGTGCAAGTTGCATAAACATATAAATATAATTTTGAGAATTTACTCGAGATTTCTACATGCTTATCTATTTTGAAAATTTTTATTATACAACCTGTTAATATACACGTCTTAAGAGTGCATTTGTTTAATCGGTTCTGGTTTTTAAATCTTATTTGTTTCAAAGAATTGTTTTTTGATTTAATTATCATCTCGAACCAATGTTGATTATTTCATTAATTTCTGTTGTAGTAGTGATTACGGATGTCATTTAATATAACATGTTTTGTGGAAAGTAATTTGTTTGAACTTCCTAAAAAAGTATTGTGAAACAATATAAAACATTTATGCGTACGTACCTATATCTTAAAAGTGCTATATAAAAAATTTTCAAATTCAAGACCAAGTGTAACATAAAATAAAAACAAAATACACATAAACCCTAACTCCGTTGGAAATTTTTTTTAGATTAGTAACGCTAGGTTTTTAAATTAAACCAGGTTTCTAAGTTTCATAAATATAATAGCCAGCTTATGAAATTTCCGCAATTCTAGTATCTAAAGTTCACAGCCTTTAATTCCAACTAATTTTTAACATTGCAATGTCAAACAAAGAAATCTTAGTGCATCCTTACCAAAATTCATCTTTAAGCAATGATGACTCAGTTAGTTCTCTAAATAATTGATAAGTTATGTGATTTGCTTAAAGAAGAAACAATTAAAGGACCTTATGACCCACAAATTCTTCATTCAATAGGTCAATACAATCCAAAAAAGCAATTAAATTCAGATGACTTAGTTAAAATTTGTTTAAATAATCAAACTAATTCCATAATACTATGTATACTTGCAATTTGTTACCGTTATGGGAGTGGGTTGAAAAAAATGAACATAAGGCCTTTTTTTATTGCAAAAAAAATCTGCCGAAACAGGACATTCTTATGCACTCTGTGTGTGATCTTGGGAATTGACAAAGATGAACATAAAGCATTCTTTTACTATCTGATGTGAATAATTCTTATGGAATAAATAAAGTTGCATATTGCTACAAGAAAGGAATTAGAGTTGAAAAGGATCAACATAAGGCATTCGCTTATTACCAAAAATCTGCAGAGATGGGTTACGCTGATGGTGCACTTAATGTTGGGTATTGTTATGAAGGAGAAGTTGGTGTTGGAAAGGATCAACATAAGGTATTCGTTTATTACCAAGAATCATCAAAGATGGGTAATGTTAATGGAATAAATAGTATTGGACGTATCAAAAATCAGCAGAGATGGGAAATGCTTGTGGGACAAATGAAGTTGGATATTATTAAATCATGGAATTGGAGTTGAAAAGGATTTACATAAAGCATTCATTTATACCAAAAGTCAGCAGAGATGGATGACGCGCTACTGCAACAAATAATGTTGGATATTGTTATAAAATGGAATTGGAGATGAAAAGGATGAACATAAAGCATTCACTTATTATCAAAATCATCAGAGTTGGGAAATGCTAGTGGAACAAGTCAAGTTGGATATTGTTTTCAACATGTAATTGGAGTTGAAAAGGATGAACATAAAGCATTCATTTATTATCAAAAATCTGCAGAGATGGGTTGCGCTATTGGAGTATTTAATGTTGGATTTTGTTATAGAAATGGAATTGGAGTTAAAAAGGATGAACATAAATCATTTATTTATCATCAAAAATCAGCAGAGATGGGTTACGCCAATGGAGCACTTACTGTTGGAGATTGTTATAGAAATGGAATTGGTGTTGAAAAGGATGAACATAAAGCATTCATTTATTGCCAAAAATCAGGAGAGTTGGTAAATGCTAATGGAACAAGTCAAGTTGGATATTGTTTTCAACATGGAATTGGAGTTGAAAAGAATGGACATAAAGCATTTATTTATTATATTTCACATTATGATAACAATCAAGTGGTCCAAATCCTTCTAAATCATATTAAAGCTACACTAAACTCTACGAATAATCAAATAGATAACCTTCTCAAGTGCATCCAAAGTGATGAAAGAACGCCAAAACATTATCTGGCCCTCAAAACATTGCTTGAGGATTCTTCGAATTTATTATCAAATTAACGTAAAGTGATAAAAGTACTTTGTGACCAATCAATTTATGAAGATCACGACGAAAGCACAACAATCATGCTAGAATTAAATTTGCGTATCTTAATAATAGCTATTCATAAGTACAATTCTTTAGATATTGTATCCACTCACAAGTTTCATAAAGAGCTTTTTGATGAACTAATAAAATTTGCAAAGTTTCATATTAGCGCTTAGAAGTAATCGTTGGCGTTTGGTGTGACGGTGGATTATAATTTTGTTGGTTCGACGGTCATTTTTGGAAATAGATATTCTCGGGGATAACCTTTTTAAGGAATTTTAGGTGTCGCAAAAGTCAAACGATTGTATAATGTATTGTATTTCTGCTCTTGCGCTTGCTCAGATCAGATCAGCGCAGCTCGGCGCGTGCTATTAGCCCTTGGCGCTCAAAAAAAATATTTTCGCTAGTCGAAGGGCTGTTGAATATATACGTTTAAAATCAAAGGGTGAATGAATGGTAAATAAGGTAAAAATCGATGGAGATTAAGAAAAACTGCATGAATACGAAATTTTTGTGGTCATTTATATTCAAAGGTTTAATATTAATGGTAATTCGGATATAGTTTTATTGTTGGATTTATTTAGTAAAATTTATAGGAGGTA
>QKWP01000257.1:79976-165251 GCA_003550325.1 Gigaspora rosea
ATACTAATTATCTTTGAACTTTAATGATTCCAAAATTATTTTATTACCATTTGATTAATAGAGTCAAACGAAGATCGACACATAACTAAAAAAAGTATACGTATTACTTAAGTTTGACAAACTTTTTATTCTAAATTGACGAAAGATAATTTTATATAATAGGACCATTTGTTAATCACGAAACCCCCTAATATTCTAATTCGAAGTATAATAAACGTTAAATATTAAGATTTACCTGAAAATTTCGTAAATACATTGTGTCAGATTATACGAACACATTGAATAAAATAAAAATAATTAAATAGTTAAATATGCGGACACAATAAATTCATTTACCTAACAACAAAAAAAAAAAAAAATAAAATTTATATTACCAAGAAGTTTTTACCAATATTAGGTTCAAAAAACATTTCAAAATTACACAAATAACCATAGAATTAAATTATAACATAAAATTTCAAAGAGGAAAAACCGGGGTTGAAAAAAAAACTCCCAGCTCAAGGGTAAGCGCATACCTAGTTGTAAACTCAAATATTGCTGCCCCAAAATAATGAATACAACAAACGCCTAATTTTTTTGCCGTGTTTGACATAAATGACTTGGGTATCCGTGATAAGAAACTTCTGAGAAATTATAACATCGATTTTCTGCTAATAGTGCCTTCGTGACACGATTCATGATAGGACGACGATAATAATATAACTTCTGGATTATTGCGACGGACACAACAAGCAGCTACGTTTACCATAAATAATGCCACCTCCTGCACTTATACATACTAAAATCTTTGCTACTGGTGAGACTGAAACCGGTTTACTTGAACAATTACGTCAAATATTTAGTTTTAAGTATCTAAAGTGCTCTTGGTATCCTAAATGGAAGAACTTGATAAAGAAAAAGATAATTAGTCTTGGATAGTGCCGATAGAGAAACTCAGGAGTGAGAATACTTGAAGAGCCTTGGTTGAATGCGTCAGTAGAATGGCCAATTCAGCGCCAAAATTCTAATTATGAATCAAAAGAGGCTTATGACACAACTGCACAAAATAATAAATTCATTTCGTGGAAATGAACCATTAGCGCGTGATAAATCCTTTTAGTTTGGGTTCTCGATATTGCCCAAGAGCTAGCAATAAAAACAAAATCATTTAAGCCTTTAAGTTTCATTTATTATTTGGCTCTGCAATCGTTGCAACGCCCATGCGAGAACTATATTCGCTCGAAAGCAATTGAGCTTTTTAATTACCCTTGCTACAAGATACTCACTGTTCTTGTCAGAATTCAAAGTAAATTTCGTAGAATTCTTAGTTAGTTTAAACAACTCTGGGCATAAAAATGAGAGAAATGTCAAAAGCTTTTTAATATAACCATTCGGAGATCCTATTTATATGGGTATTTGACTGGTGATTAATGATGCTTGGCGAAACTATTTCCCCACTTGACGAAATGGTTTCGTCTATGATTTCGTCTGACGAAACCTTGATGATTGACGAAACCACAGATGATTGACGAAACTACAGACGATTGACGAGACTATAGACGATTGACGAAACTATATATGATTGACGATTGATGAAACTAGAGATGGGTTTCATGCATGTTGAGAAAGTATGGGCTATTTGGGGATAATTAAACTTAACCAATTAAGATATGATTAAAGCAACTTAACCGGTCGATCATCAGTACCGGGTAAGAGCTAAAAGACTTTGGAAGAAGTAAAGCAGAGTTCCGAACAACACAAAAGACTAATAGCAAGGGCGGAAGCCCCTGCATCAAGGAAAAGAAGGTATATACTGTAGATATGGAAAACATGCAGGGAAAGAGAGCCAAAGTTCATGATACCAGGGCAAAAGTTGCAGCTGAGAAAGCAGAAACGACTACAATAGAAAAACTGGATGAAACCCAAGCCCAAAGGGTAAACGTAAGAACACAAACACATCTACTACGAATTGGGCGGAGTCTGTGGAGCAGGAAAATGTAGTAGGAGGCATATCAAGTATGGTCAATATGGATGAAGACTCTTCTTCAAGTTCCCACAACGCGGTTAACGACGCGATAGGATCGAAAGAAGAACATTCTGGAAAGAGTTACGCAACATCAGGTGATGTTGCATGTGACAATAATGATAATCAAATCGAAATCGGAAAAGGATTAGAAAGTAACGTAGACACCACAGAGAATGAGGTGGAAGTCAATGGCAAAAAGGAAAGGCAATGGACTAGCCTTTCACGAAATTAAAAAGAGGGAAAGCAACTTACTCCACCTTCGCCCCAAGGAGCCGAATACATATGAAAAACGATAATGCCCTAATTTTTGATATCCAGAATTTGGGAAAGTTTTCTACGAATGAAATCGTGTCGATGATGTACGCAAAAATAAATGATGATTTTATAGCAGCCAAACCTCACTTCAACAGAGGAGTTCGCACTCACCTTGAAGTTGTATTCAAAAACGAGGAGAGGCAAAAATATTACGCAGTGGAAGGGTTAACAATTTTTAAACAAGTTATTTTAGGGTACATACCGGTGAATTTAAGGAGAAGTTACTTACCGGTCAAGCTCAGGAACGTCCCAATGGGGCACAAAGAAGTTATTTTGGAACAAATTAGAGAAGCCTTTGAGGATGTGGGGGTAATTACTTCGATCAAACCCTTGGTCTATGAGGGAACCCCTATAAGTACAAATCAATGGATAATTATTTTCGAAACAACTAATGATCCGGACCTTGCTGAAAGAATGCTGAGACATACACATATATGTGACCAAAAGGTACTAACAGAGTGGAGAGAGGCTCCAAAGTTATGCTTCTATTGCAATGGGGTAGGGCACATCAAGCGAGATTGCCCCGAGTATAAATTGTCGGTCGAATTAAGGTTATTACAAAAAATGCGCAGGAAGGAACATAGAAGAAAACAAAAGGAAGAAGGAAGTCAAGTTATAGTCAGTACTCAAAACCCATACAAGGAAGCTGTGGTGGTTGGTTCAGAAAGAGGTTCCTCAGAACCCAACTCACATAGCGATCAAATGGTAGTTGAGGTGAGTACGAGTACCGGGGTAAGATCAAAGGAGGGAGCAGAAGCAGAAAAGACGGAGACAGCATCGGTACCTATAGCCGAAGAAAACAGAGATGAAGAAGGAAGATCCTCAACAAGTCAAGAGAAAGAGACTAATCAGGAAAGCATGGAGATAAACACTAACATGGAAGAGAATGATGAAAATAACAATGAAAGTGAAGAAATGGCGAATAGTCAAGGGAAAGTACAGGAAGAAACAGAGGATGGGTTTACGACTGTATATAATAAAAAAAAAAGAAAGGGAAAGGTAAAAATACATCGATAGACATTGATAGACATAGCCCATACAAGAGAGTCAAAAAAAATGGGGTCGGACAACCCTACTCTACAATACAAATCCAATAAGTTGTGTGTTGAAGATAGCGACACTGAATGTGAAGGGCCTAAATGACAGGCACAAGTATCAAAAGACATTAATGTTACTTAAATCATATCATCTAGATCTAATAATGATACAAGAAACTAATTTAAATAATGAAAATTTAAGAAGGTTCATAGCGCAACAATGGTTTTATGACTCGTACTGGTTGGCAAAGTCAGCGATTTTGGCAGGAAGGAAAGATATAATCTTTGAAAAGGTTAAGGAAGACTACGAAGGTAGAGCAATTATGGCGTACTTCAAATTAAAGCATAGAATGTTCAAAATTTCGAATATATACGTACCTCCAAGTGTAAGAGAAAGGACTCCATTTATAGATAAAGAAGCAATTAACATAATCGCAGGAGATTTTAATATAAATCTCAAGGAGCAGGAAAATAGGATCAGTCAAGCGGAAGTACATAATGATCCCACTAAAGAGAAATTAAAGGAACGTATGGATGGGTTCACAGATACCCAGATTTTACGCAATGAAGCCTTTCTTACTTATTTCCAAACAACACATGGAGGACATACTATGGCTACTAGACTGGATTATATTTTCGTTAAGGATAACTATGCACAATTCTGTCAAAACACCAAAACATGGTATGGAAATTCGGATCACCTTCTCGTGGAATGCACATTCAATTTCACAAGATCAAATAGCAGATCAGCCCTTTGGAAATTCGATGCGAGATGTTGGAAGAATGAGAATCTAAAGAAAAACGTTATAGAGGAGATACGTAGTTTTCAGAATAGTGAAGAGTGGGATTATATGAAATGTTGTGTCCAGTCGATAATACGTGCGTTTAAGCCTCCAGCTGCGCCAGAAAATCAAATACAAAAATTAAATAAGAGTATCACAAGCTGAAAATGAAAATAGCAGCAAACCCAGGCCAAGAAGACCTAAATGTCGTGGTAGAACAGATGGTATCTCAGCAGCAAGATGAACTAGACGCATTGGCACAGAAGTGGCAAATAAGATCAAATGCGCAGTGGGTTGAGAAAGGAGAACGGTCGACGAAATACTTTTTCTCCCGCTATAAAGTGAAGCATTCGATAAATGCGACTTCTAAAATCAAAATCCCAGATGATCCAAGCATAGTAGAACCGAGTAAAATTTTACAGTATCAAGAATGTGTACGAGGATATATATAAGGAGGAGGTCATTAATCAGGAAGCTGCGGAAGAGATGACGTGTAACCTACCCCAAATTTTGGCAGAGGATAATTTTATGCTGCTAAAAAAAATTTCAAAGGAAGAAATTAGCTCGGTAATAAACAACTTACCAAACAATAAAGCCCCCGGCGCAGATGGTTTCACCTACGAATATTATAAGGAAGTTGTAGAGGAAATTGTACTGAGTTTAAAAAAACTTTTTAATAAGATCCTTGACACGGGAATACTACCAAGATCGTGGCTAAAAAACATTATAACGCTCATACCAAAAAAGTCAGAGAATCTTGAAGATGTGGGCAACTGGCGTCCCATCGCCCTCATAAATACTGATTGTAAAATAGTCATGAAAATTCTAGCAACAAGGGTTAACATAATATGTCAAAAAATGATAGGTAATTACTAGCAGGGATTCATCGCGGGCAGGTCGATAATAGATACAGCAATGGACATCATAACTACAATGAGGGGCCAGAATGACCAAACGAAGCAGCACTGGTTATTATTCATCGACCAACAAAAGGCATTTGACAGGGTTAATCACCGTTTCATGGAAATGGTGTTAAAAAAGATGAATTTCGATATAAAATTTACAAACATAATCAAGGGGCTTTTCGCGAGACAGACAGCACACATAGCTGATGCAGGACAATTATCAGAATCTTTCAGGATCAGCAAGGGGGTACGTCAAGGGGACCCGTTGTCACCCCTGTTATATGTAATTACCTTCGATACTTTCCTCTGAGCCCTAAATGAAAACCTACGGGGTATTTATATAAAGGGCCAGGTTTTTAAAATAGCAGCATACGCAGACGATTTGACGATCGGGTTGAGCTCAAATACGGACTGGACCATGTTCACGAGGCTAGTCAGGAAATATGAAGAAGCATCGAATGCTAGAATAAATTGTTAAAAATCAGTGCTGATGCCCCTCACGTGTAATGCAGAAAGGACTGAGCTTGAGGGAGGGGAACATTTAAAAGATTAGGAGAAAATGAGAATATAACGGTACTGGGATACACTGTTGACATTAAAGGGCAAGTGGATAGAAACATCTGGCCGAGGATGATTCAGAAAATTAAAAAATAACAGAAAAAATGGCTTCGAAAAACCTGTCTTTTAGTGGGAAAATCCTAATAGCGAAATCTTTATTGCTCTCACGTATGTGGTATATATCATATATACTGCCGCCAAACAAAAAACAAGTTAAAGAGATAAGTAACATGATGGCTAATTGGATTAAGAAAAGATCGAAGATGCTACCAAGGCTTTTAGTTTTCCAGCAAGATTACAGTCTTGGCAGTTTGAAAGCCCCCGTGATTGATCACATGATAGCTGCTAGACTAATGACGATTTGGACAAAACTGTTAACGTCAGACAGCATATGGGCAAAAGCAGAACGCTCTTTAATATCGGCCAGTATGAGAGACAAAAGAAACATGAACATTAAGGAGGCAATAAACGACAATTCGCTCAGTCTCAAGGGATGGCCAGAAAATTGGAAAAGATACGTTAAGGAGTGGAAAAGGTTAGAAGGAAGAGTAAACCCAGATACAGGAACATGGCCATGGGATTTGGCAGACATAAACCTCGCGCAGATGAAGGGTGAGGAATACTCAGTGAAAAGGGCCACCGAATTTTTAAGAGGGAAATTTCTGAAGCCAACTGCCTCGCTTTTGATCCGAAGTGATAATGATGAGTCAAGAAATCACTGGGAGAGATCGAGTATGCGATGGGCAGAAAACAAGAAAAATGACATTTACTGGCGACTAACACACAGGGCATTGCCTCTGGGATACAGGCTGGTGCACATATCAGATAACGATAATGGAGAATGTCCACATTGCCAAGGGATGCTGCAAATATTAGAGCATTTTGTGGCCGAGTGTGACATAAGCAGAAGGATCTGGAGCACTCTATACTCCAGAATATGTATACCAGAAAACATATCTCCTCCGGACTCATTAGAGAAGGTGTTACAAGTTAATGACATAATGGATAGTAAGATAAGGGCCTCTATAAAGTGGCTGAATATTTTTGGCGTCTATGAAATTTGGTTGTATTATACGCAGGCGAAATGGGGCTCATCTCCAATTCCAATACCCGCTATCCCCCTCATAACTAAGAATAGGTTGAATAGGGCAATTAATGCTCTTCATAGTATAGGGCATCCCAAGAATAAAGAGAAAAAATATATACTTAAAAATATAATTATGTAATATATAATATAATGTATGATTATTGAATAATAATAAAGTACGCTTACTTGGCGTTCCAGGAAAAAATGCCTGGAAAATGTAAAAAAAAAAAAACAAAAAAAAAACAACCAATTAACTAATTTAACTAATATAAAACTACACAACAATTGTCCCAAGGTTCCTTAACCTGAATTGGTAGACAGAAAGAGGTTGTAAAGATTTGGTCCGGGTCTCAAGGTTAGTAGGGACTTGCTACGGCGTAACTGGTCTTCCAATACTTTCTTAATATTAATTCTATAGTAGTGACTATGATTTCTGTTGTGACAAAATACCAATTCCGTCCGTGCAAAATGATAATTCTGCAAAAATTCTGTGATCTGATCAGAATTACATAAACAGGACAGGTCAGCATTTAAGCAAGGGTCCTAAATCTCTGCCAAATATCACGATTTTTATAAACCATTTCCGTGATTTGCAAAATTCCGTGAATGCAGAAAATCATCGTTATTAATTCCGAAATTGTAGGATTCGAATATTCAATTTCAATCGTGAACTCTGTTCACGATGTCACGTGACAGGTAATCGGTATCGAATAGATCTTCGGATCTTCGTGTACATATGGTTAAGCCAGTCGATAAAATATGATCGGCTGGCTAATGCAGCTAAAGGTCACATTATTAATGTAATAAATTTCTGATAAATTCCAAAAGGAATATAAAATATGAGTAAGGCTAGGTCAATTTTTGAGAAAACTCCAAAATAGGTCATTAGTTGGATATTAGTTAGGCCTGACCAAGTTGATTATGTGTTTTACATTACCCCCCTCAGAGCTTCCCCCCTCCCTCATAGTAAAAAAAATTTTAATAAATATACATAGGACTACGGGACATTTCGTAAATTTTATATAGTCACGGAATAATTCGGAAAAAATTTTTTTTTGAAAAAAAATTTTTTTAAAATTTTACTATGTGAACCACCCCCCTCCTGGAGGGGAGAGGGGGGTAATGTAAAACACATATCAACTTGGTCTGGCCTTAGCTGTTAGCCGAAAAAAATCATTCGGCTTACAACACTTTTGCTAACGATAAAAACAAAGAAATAAAATTTACTACCATATTTTCGCAAAATAACGCGCGCAGGAGTATAATTTAGAATTTTGGCTCGAATTGAGTTTATCCGGCCCAAAATTCGAAATAACGCCCCTGCGCGTTATTCCGCGAATATACGGTATGACAATAGGGTTATAAACGAACTAAGTAATCAAAACTATGTAAGGTAACCATAAAATTTAATATATTGCAGATTTTCATGCTACACAAAGGAAAACAATCGTTAACGCTATTAATACATATCAATATAACAGTAATTTTAATATATTTATTAAAAATTTTCAAACCGATTCAACTCACTAAAAAGACAAGTAATTGCTTGGAAATTTCCACAAAATGTCTATAAAGTGTCAAAAAACAAAGTTACGTTCGAATATTTTATGTTAATATGTAAATTTTAGGTTCAACTAATAGAATATATAAATTTATTAAAAAAAATCGTACAATAAGTACAACCAAAAAATTTACTAGAGCTTTTGCGAAAAAATGAACGCAACTTTTTAGAGATAGTTCTTATTAAGAGAATTCACTCAAATGAATTAGAAAAAGAAGTGCAACATTCAGAGGACTCTTTTAGAATTAGTACTTTTCTTTATAAGTAATTGAAGTAAATGATATTTTAGTCAATCATTTTTAATTTCACTGATAAAATCTGTTCATATTAAAGTTACTAATACATATGACATAGTTTTGATTACTTAGTCCGTTTATCCCCTAGTATGACAACTAGCTCCGTTTTCTAAGTAAATTATGCATATTATGAAATTTTACTATAGAGCTTTTTTATGTTAATTAAGCAAAAAAGATATATTATATTACTGTATCAAAATTTTGGTTTACATCGGATGTAAATCATTTACTTTTTTACCCGCATGTGCAGCCTCAGAAGGCGCTTATGCACTAACCAGTTTTTAACGATTCCTAAAGCAAAAATCGACGTTTTATTTTTTATTATTTTTTTTTCTCATAAATATATGTAGCAACCCTATGAAAAAAGTGGTCCGTGTAGGCACGTGATTCTATGGAGAGACACGGCTAAGTGTGGAACAGGCGGATGTCAGGGTTTGTACGTCTGTGATCCGTGTTGGCACGTTGAATTGGTACGAATTGGACTGTTTCCCGGACATTTTGGACCATAAATGGCACCGGGTTTTGCTGCACTTTACTAAACCAAAATTTATGGGTTTTGGCATGGGTAATTACACGAAATAAAACGTGCTCATAGGTGCCACCAAATGCATGTGTCAATACCGTAAAACGTAATATACGTGCTATTCTGTCACGTTTTTGTTCGTGTTTCATGCCCTTACGTGCCACATGACACGTGCCTATCCAGACCAGAGATGGCACCGAAACCTTTTTTGGCGATTCCGAAAGTTTCGGGTTTCGGATTATAGCTTCCGAAACCTTATCCGAAACTCGAAACCTCAACCGAAACCAGAAACCTCGACCGAAACCCGAAACCTCAACCGAAACTCCGAAACTGCCAAAACATCAATAATTTATTTGTTTATTCTCTTCAAAGTTGGCGCCGAAACCCTTTTGTGCCAAATCCGAAAGTTTCAGGCCTCGGATTATAACTTCCGAAACTTTATCCGAAGCTCGAAACCTCACCCGACACCCGAAACCTCATTCGAAACCCGAAACCTCACCTGAGAAAAAACTACCCAAACCTTCATATACATTTATTGCATTAATGTATTATATATCTCTTCAAATGCACTGATGTATGCTATGTATCTCTTCAATATACAGTACATTAATCGCATTGATGTATGTTATATATATCCTTAAAGATACAATAAAATTTGAATATCCAGCGCTATTTGAGCCGGAATGCATGCGTGCAGTCCTTTTTGATGTTAAGATTCACAAGTATAACATGAAAGGTATAATTCCGGAGTTTATATTCTGATAATCAAGATTGCTTTTGCAAGCATCAGTTTTTTTACTTACTAAGTAAAAACTGGATACAATATCAAGTAATAATAAGTTCCATATCTACTAATGATAGAATTAATAAGTTACCGCAGAATTAAATAAATTGTTGGTATCAAAAGTCATCAAATACTTATCGATTCATCAATGGCAATTTTTTCTATCGCCATAGAATTTTGAAATCAGTTGTAATAATTGGCCGGAGCGTAGCGAAGGACCCTTAATTTCTATGCAAAGTGATACAAAAATTACCTTCCTGATGTGCTTCAATTGTAAAAATCTTGACAAATTTTACTTTTTTGATATACTTGCATATATATGATGTAAATCTTATCAGAAATGGAATTTGGAAATTTTTTGTCTGTCCGCACGCGTGTCTATATTTGTGCTTTAATGTCACCAACATATGCATATTAACGCGTTTGTGTAATATGATGAACATCATATGATGAGCTCCGGGCTACACATTAGCCTAGTGGTATTAAAAATAAAGTTGACCAGCTTTAAAAAACCCCGAACAAACTGAGGCAGTGAAAAAAACATAATTAAAAAAATGATCTATATACTGTTATAATTTATTCAAAAATAATTTTACATTTTGGGTTCATTAAAAATAAATCAACTTTATAATAAATTGTAAAGGCTTCAATATTATATTTTTGAGTTTCGGATTATAGGTTTGGGTTTCGGATTATAGTTTCGGGGTTTCGGGTTTCGGAGTTTCGATTTTTTTAAAAAAATCCGAAACTAGTTTCGGATTAGGACCCTTTCGAAACTAGTTTCGGGTAGGTTTCGTTTCGACGCCATGTTTGATTCAGACAACCCCATGCCAACCCGTACCAACACCCGGACCACTTTTTTATAGGGCAATATGGACCAATTTCATTGGTGATGTAAACTGCGAGAGTTATCCAAATATTTAATTGGTTGATCATTTTTGAGGAGAGACTTCGACTGAGGGGGGATGATGTTAATAGAAGAATTAAATTCGAACGGCCTAAAGCGACTTATATAATGTAAAAAATTTGTTATGGTTTACATTTTGTTTGGCTAATTCTGTATAAATTTTTATTTCAAGATCTAATATAGATTCGATTATGTACTAAATTTGTATGTGCATAGTCGATGAAAATCGACTTAGCCGGGTTAATTAGCAGATTTTTCAAAAAATCGTGGAAGTAAAAAAAAAAAAAAAAGGTAAAATAGGAATCGTAGTGGGATCCAAAAATTCTGAAAAGAAAGTTAACGAACATAAAATACGAGCAAAGTTGAGAAAAATTTTGGAAGAAATCTCTGATAATTTCCGAAGGAAGATCGCCTTGACTTAGCCGGCTAAGCTGATTTTTAAATATTGACTTAGTCGAGTCGATAAATCATGGTCGAAGCAAACATTAGTTGTATTAATTTAAAATCAGAATTTTATAGAAATAAGTCGTATTTTATGTTATTTATTTAGAGTTAAAAAGAGCTGTGATAGTTATTTTCCAGCCAAACGATTTAGGTTATAAGTGTTTAGTATAAATATTTTTTATACTATTGATTGCAAATACATTATTTGGTTCAATTTCTAATGACTTGGTTAAATCAGCAAGTGCTTCTTTGTTTCTGGCACAAGTTCTATAAATTTCGCCTCTATTTCTTAGAGCCCACGCGTTATTTGGTTCAATATTTAGTGATAAGGTTAAATCTATAAGTGCTTCTTCATTTCTTCCTATCTTAAGATAAGCACCCCCTCGACTTCTCAATGCAAAAGCATTATGTTTTCGAATTCTTAATGATTTAGTTAAATCTATAATTGCCTTTTCGTATTCGCTTAACATACGATAAGTTTCTCCTCGATTATCCAGTGCAAATGAATTATTCTGATCAATTTCTAATGATTTAGTCAAATCTTTAAGTGCATCATTGTATTTTCCTAGTTTACGATAAACCCCTCCCCGACATCTTAATGAAAATGCATTATTTGGCTCAGTTTTTAATGATTTAGTTAAATCCGAAAGTGCATCTTGGAGTTTGTCCATATCATGATAAGTTGCCCCTCGACTCCTTAATGCAAATGCATTATCTGGTTCAATTTTTAATGAACTAGTTAAATCCGCAAGTGCTTCCTTATATTTGCCATTTTACGATAAGTTTCACCTCGATTTCTTAATGCAAACGTATCATGTGGTTTAAGTTCTAAGGATTTATTTAAATCAATAAGTGCTTCTTCACATTTATCAATCATAAGATATGTTGCTCCGCGATATTTTAATGCAAATTCATCATCTTGTTCAATTTCCAATAGTTTAGTTAAACATTCAAGTGCTTCATTATATTTTTTTGTATTAAAGTAGTTTTCTCCAAATTTTCTTAATTCAACTAATTCAGGTATATCATTTCGTAAAGGAAGTGGTTCAGATTGAATATTCCGAGGTGGCAATATACTAAAAGGAATAGGCTAATCCGGTGCCATAAATTTTAAAATAATATTATTCCATAATGTGGATTCAAGAATTTTATTATAGGGACGAATTTTCTCAAATACTTCTTTTCCGGGAATATGAAAATAACGAATTAGAGGAAGACAATTCTTAAGCGTATTTTTAGAGATAAAAAATTTTCGTCAGACCATTGTTCAGGATTAGTATTAGGTATTAAGGTTGGATTTTGAGCAATTCCCCACCTAATAATATGGACCCAAATTTTTCCTTCTTCTATTTGTAAATTATTGAGCTTTAAGATATAAATTAAAGTATCTTCCGTAATTGTAGTGAATTCTTCCGCTTCAAAGATAATGTTTGGATATTTACAAATAATGTTTGCACAAAATTGTTGTAAAGGTTTGAAATTATCATCCATTAAACTAATTTTAAAAACACGAGTAAAATTTAAACGTAACCAAGAAGCTTTGTCATCAATTAACATTTGTTGCGTAACCTTAACTAATTCTTCAAGACCAAATTCATTGGAGGCAGTTAAAAGATCAAAAATAACAGAACTTTCAACGTTTTCTAATGAAATGGTACCACTATAAATATACCTATAAAGTACTTTGGTTAGTTAGAAACTTTTGATATATTTAATTATTATGCTTATTGTTGCTTACTTGATGATAATGTCAAATACTTTTGCAGAAATATTAGTTTTTTTAATTGACTTTCTGTTTCCTTTATCATAAGCAATTTGACTTAGTTTAATTTAAAATAAGAACTTCGAGAGTTTAAAATAATGGAATGAGCTTTAAATATTTGTGTGTTCGGTATTTGACCAACTTCAATAATAACATTGTATTCATCACTATTGTTAAGAAGATTAATTAAATTGTTGGAAAGTTTTTCTAAGAATTTAATAGTAATTTTCAAAAATAATATGGGGCAGCGTCAACTAAAACAAAGCTTATGGCATTTTTTGCAAAAATGAGTTAACTATACCATCATATAAAGCACTATATAATTTGACATTTAAAGCATTGATTTACATAATAAAATTTTTGCTGATTAAACCTGATCTAAAATTAGAATTTGGATATCCGATTGTCAATCCTTGCTGCAGAGTCATAGAAAAGAATGCGTATGATTGGCTAATATTGTTATTGTTACACCAATTTTAAATGTTATTTTCTCAAAATAGATAATGCCATAAGCCTTGTTTTAGTTGACGCTGCCCCATATACTATAACTTTTTTGTAAACTAAACAGGATTATATATAAATGACAACCTTAATGACAATTTTATTACTGTACTGCATATGAAAAGATACGCCAATAGTTACACAAGGCAACTCATATGAGTTGTACAGCGCCTTTTCGTAAACATTAATTAAACCTTACCTAATTATAATGATTGGATTAAATTACGATAATAAGACAATTATAAGTAACTGCGGGTATCCCAATATACTATATATGCAATCCATAATAACTGTAAGAAAGCACGTACAAAATTTTAATGATCACAAATTATCGCATCAAATTTTAAAATAGCGCAAATATTGAACATTTTATTTCATATGTTTGTCTTAACCTGTCATATTAATTAGACAATTTTCATGTTCGTCTTTCACGTTAATTATTTGATAAAAAAGTGATGCAGATAATCTGCTTTCATATAATGCTTCAGAATACATTTGTTCGTGTGCATTACTAAGTATTGCTTCTGATTCAATAGCTCCGATAAAAAAAAATTTCATTATTTTGCCATTCTTTAAAAATTTCTTCAATTTCCACTGCTGTTAGACGTTTTTCTGGATTTTTTTCCAAACGTTTCATTAAATTTAGATAACACCTTGGAGTGTCTTCAATGATGGTTGTTCGCAATTTATCAATGAATATTTGTCTTTGAAGCTGTTAATCAAATGTTCTATCGCAAAATGCAGGTTTTCCATACAAAATATCCCACATAATTACGTCGAAAGAATAAATATCTGAAGCTATAGTATATACTTTTACTTCCAAACTTCAGGAACTTTATATGGTAATACTCCATAAACTTTACTATGATTCATATTTGATTCAATATTATTAAATATTGGCTGATATCGAAAGCCCTAAATCAGCAATGTATGCACTATATAAGTTATCTTACAAAATGCTACTACTGTGTAAATCTCGGTGAATAATTTATTTTAAACGGATTACTTTACGATTTAATAATGCAAAGTAGTAGAGTTAATTTATCTTTCCATTCCATCCTTACTATAGAATGAAGATTTTTACGCAATGATCCCTTAGTTGAATATCTCGTTGTCGTAGCCAATATCACAAAATGTTTTCAACTTAACATTATGATTAAACACATCATAAACTCTTTTTTGTATTTATTTGATACATTTAGCAACTCAAGTGCAACTTGCATAATATATCTTTGATTTTCTTGATTTCCTTGTTCTGCATATTCTTGATATTCTTGTCTTTGATATTTACCGAACCATACAGCGCGATATACTGTTGCAAATCCACGTGCCTTATCTCATTAATATTTGTAAATTCATTATAAGGAAACCATGATATTTATGTTTTTATTTTCACACAAAAAATTTTGCAATCAATATCTAAATTTTCAAGTGACCATTTATTTCGAATTAAAAAAAATTAAGCTACAGTTAACCCTCCATAAATGCATATTACAGGACCAAACTTTTGAGGGCTTGCATGTAGAGAACAATAATAAAAAATGCATTTATGGGAGTTTAGTATATATTTGGGACAGAAAATTAATATGCATTTAAAGAGGTCATGCACTTAGGGGAAATGCATTTAGGGAGGGCCGACTGTATTAAATTTAGAATTATTCGTCACACATAGATTAATCAAAATAATTACCCAATAGATTATTTCTTTCTCTAATACTAAAAAAAATAAAGCCTATATTTTAAACAAATATTATAAATTAACGAATAAATAATGCATACATTTTATACCAATGATTTGCACTTTGTAATAGTGCTGCAAGCCGCTTAGCCGGCCCAGCCGATTCAGGGGATTGGCGCAGTAAACATTTCGTAAACAAGCTTTTGTAAGAATTTTTTGCATAACCTAAATTAATAAATGCTCTTTATAATAAATAAGAAATGAAAATTACCCAAGAACACCCAAGAACACCTAATAAATTTGTCCTAAATTCTGCGTCAAAATGCACGCCAAAAAATAGTAAGGCCAAAATTACGCAATTAAACTGCCGATACTCATTAAATGAAAAAGCCAATTTTATCACAGAGTAAACTTATTTGTTAAAAAATTTCCTTTTGCAGCTAAAAATTTCAAAAAAAATAAATTTCGACCAAAATTAAGAATTGGGACATCTGGTAAAAATTGGCCGACAGTGATTATTGAGGCCACAAACGTATCAGCAATACCCGACCGGTTAATTTTTTACCAGATATCCCGGAATTATGAAAACAATTGTAATTTAGGCTGATGATCTTCAAAATTCTTAATTTTGGCCGAAATTGGGGTCTTTTTTAATTTTTTTAGATACAAAAAAGGAACTTTCTTAAGAAATGGGATTAGTCGATGGCAAAATAATGAGTATCAACAGTTTCATTAGAAAGTTCTTTTTTGTATCTAAAAAAAAAAAAAAAATCCAATTTTCGGCCATAATTAAGAATTTTGAATAGCATCGGCCTAAATTACGGCTGTTTTAGGGACATCTTGTAAACCATTAACAGGTCAGATATTTGTTGATTCGATAAATTTGTGATCTCAGCAATCAAAACTTCGAATCATTAATAAAGATTCAAGATCGATCAATTTTTTTTACCAGATGTCCCAGAATTTATGTAATGTTGGCCGACGATCTTCAAAATTCTTAATTTGGCCGAATTTTTTTTTTTTTTTTAAGAACCTTTCCCCTCTTTTTTTTTTGTAGGAACGGAGATCCTTTCTTTCAAAAAAAAAGAAGAAAGGGGTGGTTTTTTTGTTTTTTTTTTTTTTTTTTTTTTTTTTTTTTTTTTTTTATTTTTTTTATTAAAAAAAGGAAAATTTTTAAGAATAGGTTATTCCACAATAAAATTGGCTCAAAGTCATTTTCTAATTAATGAGATCGGCAGTTACATTAGTAGAATTTTGCATAATTTTGGCCTTACTATTTTTTACCGTGCATTTTTTGAGCGGAATTTAGGATATATTTTGGGGTGTTCTTGAGTAATTTTCATTTATTATTTAGTGTGTGATTATAAAAAGCATTAATTGATTTGGTTTATGCAAAAATTCGCTACAAAAGCTTGTTTATGAATGTTTACTGCGCCAAGCCGCGGCTGGACCGGCAGGGCCAGCTAAGCCGGTTTGTGGCACTACTTTGTAAGTCTTTTGCAGTTCCAACTCCATCTTGAATAATTAGCAACACTAGATATTCCAAGAGGATTCCCCATATTAGCAGATTTATGAGATGAATAAATGCCTTATTATCATTCTTTTCAACACCAATTCCGCTAATAATAGCCAACTTTACGTGTTCCATTAGCATCACTTATATTAGCAGACCTTTAATAATAAAAGAATGCCTTATGTTTATTCCAACTCCATTTTGATAATAATAACCAAAATTATTTGCTTCACTTGCATCATCCATATCAGCAGATTTTTGATAATAAATGAATAAATTATGTTCATCTATTTCAACTCCAATTCTTTTTTCATAAAAATAGCCAACATTATTTATTCAAGTAGCATGATCCAAGACATTTTCACGAAGTAGAAGTTTAATTGGTGCTGATGAAAATAAGGAGGATCTCTTACAGTATAGGTGACATCATTAATAAAATGTATCATTGATCAATTGATTTAGGATAAGTGTCATCTATACATACTGCAAGAGATCCAATAAGATTAATATTAGCGGAAGGAAATTGCCAGATGAATGTATCAAGGGGGAGGGGTCTAGTTAGCCAACATGTACAAAGGTCCGATGTATTTGCCTTGCTTATAATTTCTTTAGGTTTTGTCTGAGTGATTCCTCCTTTATAATAAAGTCTTCTGAGTGAATTATTGTTATATTGTTATTGTTTGATTATTGCATATTGATTTTATTTATTTAGTTATTGTGATTATGAACTGAATGATTCATGATCAATTAATTTGATTTATTTATTTTTTTTTTTAGGTTTTAACAACCGAGACCATTTAGCTTATCAATTTTATTAATTATTTGAAATTTTTTAAAGTACATATTTTATACTACAAAGATTTGTCAAATTACATATGAAGATACCAACTCAGACTACTTTATCTGTGACCTGAAGTTGGCTATAGTAGGACGGCAGTCATTTATAGTCTTATTTTTCCAGGTTTTAACCCCGGACTAACTGATCCACTACACCTCTCAATGGCCTAATCTCTCAGTAAAACCCGCCAGGAGTTCGTGACTTGATCTTCACTGCGTCTCGTGACTTTGGTTAAACAAATCGTAGTTCCAAACTAACAAGTTCAAACCCTGAGATGTTTGAACGCCAGGTCTAAGCCTCAACAGCCTGCTTCGGAATTATTATGCCTGCTAAGCCTCTTCATAGAAAATTGTTGTTCGCTACCAACAGGATTCGAACTGGCGACCTTCCGATTTGTGACCTCGGAGCATAACCGCTATGCTATCGGACCCGAGGTCTATTAATTTGATTTATTATTCGATATATTATACATTATTACATATTTATTCATTTCTATTATTATATACCTGCCTTATTCTTTCACCCGAAACATTTGTTATCCTCTCTACCATCATCTAATTCGTTCTCCATTTAGACTTGTCCTAACTTTGATTTTCGTTAATATCCTGAGTCTATCTTAGCTTATGGTCTGATGCTCTTCTCCTGATAGTAACACCGTGAATACAACATAAATTTCTACATTATGCGCGTCGTATTTTGTAGAATTTATTTATTAAAGGGAAATATATGAATTTTAAATAAGTCCCGTGAAATATAACAAAGTTGAAGTGATTTTCTTATTTATTTATTTTTTTTATTATAATTATATAAACTTCTATCAGCATTACAATGGATATTACGTGGATTTTTGATAATAAGTTTGTTTTTTATCTTGGAAATATTTGCATATGAGTTTTGAAAAGGTGAAGAAAAAGCAGAAAAAAAACAAGCACATTTTAAAAAAAACAATTTAAATAAATTTCAGTAATCAAAAAAGATAAAAAAAACAATCGAAATAAATAGTTAAAAATAAAAATTTTTTGCATAAATGTTCTAAAGTTGCACATAAATTGAGGTTGTTATTAGATTTATGTTGTTTGGGTAGATAGTAAAGTAAAACCTATTTAATATTCAATATTTAAAGATTTGATATTAATAAAAATATCTGAGCGTTGCTTGTGCATGTGCAGTTGGGGTGCGCGGTATACTATGTAAATCAAAATTATATGTGGTCATATAATAAAATTTATAAGGCCTGCTTTTTCCACTATTCTACTAGAAACACCAGACAAAGTTAAAGATAAAATTTTAGTAGCCTAATTTTAAAATTTAAATAAAATTTAAATGCTTCCGCTAAAAGTTAAATTGTAGAATGCCTCAAGCATATAGTGAGGATTTGAAATGGTGTATAATATAAAAAATGGGGAACTGTAGTTAATCCTTAGAGGCAAATTCCTGGATGACACAAAACTTTTAATCGAAATGATATAAATGTATGTAAAAATTTTATTTATACTATTAATTTTTATATTTAGTTATATTTTTTATATTTACAATAAATTTTGAAAATAGATATTATGAGGTATTATTAAAGAGAATTCTGATTGGTATCTTGATGAGATCATTCAGGTTTGAAGTAGAAAACATGTTTCAGTTTCAACTCTTTGGAGATTATTAATTTATTGTGGAATTATACAAAAGGTTATTTTTTATTTGATTATTTTATTTAAATATATTTTAATTTATTGATTTATTTATTTATATTTTTAGTTGCATAATATTGCTAAAAGAATGTAATGAATTGCTTCAAAGTGCCTTTATGATACGTATGCTACTCAACATCAGCGTGAACAGCTAATTTTCTTAGATGAATCATCCAAAGATAAAAATACAATTATTCGAGGTTATGGTTATTCAGATACAAATACAAAAGCTATAAAAAAAGCTGTATTTGTTCGCAGTAAACGTTATACAATATTACTGGCTCTTGCTTTAGATGGTTGGCATTATTGCAGTAAATATTATGGAAGACAGTTGTACAAAAGATAAATTAAGGAGTTTGTGATGATTTCTCAAATGGTATATATATTTTATATTTGTAATTTTATTATGGGTTCTTCTAGGCATCTCTAGCTAGAGATATATAACTATATATCTCTGGCCTTTCAACCAATTAAAATTCAAAAAAGTCACGTGATCTCTATTTTTGTTGAACACACGATCATGTAATGACGCCAGACAGGTCAGCTACTTTTGTGTAACCCAAAATTACGATCATCTGTCGAACAATTTATAGAAAAGAAAAAATAAAAAATTTTAAATATTTAAGCAAAGATATCTCCCAACCACCCGACCAAATTCGATGAAATTTTTTTTATTTGAATTCTATGTATCCATAGAATTCAAATAAAAAAATTTTCATCGAATTTGGTCAGGTGGTTGTGGAGATATCTTCGCTTGAATTTTTTAAAAAAATTGGCGTAGCTTCTATATTGATAGATGTTTTGACTTTTCTCTAAGTTTTAGCAAAGATATCTCTACAACCACCTGACCAAATCGATGAAAATTTTTTTATTTGAATTCTATGGATCTATAGAATTTAAATAAAAAAATTTTCATCGAATTTGGTTAGGTGGTTGTAGAGATATCTTCGCTCAAAGTTTTTAAAAAAATTAGTATTTTGATAGACGTTTTGACTTTTTCTCTAATTTTAGCGAAGATATCTCTACAACCACCAACCAAATTCGTTAAAATTTTTTTATTTGAATTCTATGGATCCATAGAATTCAAATAAAAAAATTTTCATCGAATTTGGTCAGGTGGTTGTAGAGATATCTTTGCTCAAAGTTTTTAAAAAAATCGGCATAGCTTCTATATTAATAGACATTTTGATTTTTCTCTAACTTTTAGTGAAGATATCTCTACAACCACCCGACCAAATTCAATGAAAATTTTTTTTATTTGAATTCTATGGATCAATAGAATTCAAATAAAAAACTTTCATCGAATTTGGTCAGATGGTTGTGGAGATATCTTCGCTCAAAGTTTTTAAAAAAATCGGCATAGCTTCTATATTAATAGACATTTTGACTTTTTTCTAACTTTTAGCGAAGATATCTTTACAACTACCTAACCAAGAATTTAACAATCTGCTAGCTAAATTTTTATGTATTAAAAGAGTACATTCAAATATTTATATATATTTTAGCAATATAATTTATTACAAAAAAAAAAAAAATACATATACCAAATACTAATCCTACTATTGTGCTATATCCCAATATTGTACCATGTCCCAACTATCGTCTATATGCCCCATACTAACTATTATACTATGCCCCATACTAACTATCATGCTATATTCTATACTTATATTGCCTTTTTGATCGAAATTTTATTTAATTTAAAAAAAAAATACATTTTAACGAACAACATTAAAACAATGCAATTCGCACTACTAAAAAACTAAAAAAAGCAGAACAAAAGCACAAACTCCAACAACGTACTAATGATAGGTTTTGCAATGGCACCAGCAGTAGCAACTTCAATGGTAAATTCTATGATGGAACCAACAACAACGATTCATCTACAGCGAAATTATACCTAGAACAAAAAAGAACGTTAATCAGGTATAAAAACAAATACAACACTGAAAAAAAAGAATTTATACACTAAAGAGACGTAAAATACAGACCAAGCCACAAACTCTGACAACTCCAACAGCGACTCCAACAACAATTCTGAAGACCTACAGTGAAATCATATCTAGAAAAAAAATAAGCATAAATAAGTAGAAAAAAAAGCATTAATAGGTATGAAAAAAAAACTACAGTGCAAACAATCTAGTCCCAACAAATAAAATTGATGACATTCAAATTGCTAATCCTTCTTCAAAAAGAATAGTAACCAAAAAATACCATCTTAAAATGTTAAATCAAAACAAGCTAAACACTTCTATGGTTTTTAAATTTTTTTAAATCTATTTATAAAAAAGTTATAGCATGTTGAAATTATAGCATTTTTATAATTAAATATGAAATTTGGCCGCCCTATATATATTATTAAAACAAGCAATTTGGCACCCTATGCATACTAAATTTGGCCGCCCTATATATGCTAAATTTGGCCGCTCTATATATACTAAATTTGGCCGCCCTATATATATTAAATTTGACTGCCCTATATATATTAAATTTGGCCACCATTTATCTACTAATTTGGCTAATAAATTAAGCTGCCCTATATATCACTATAGTGTAATATGGTGTGCATACATGTTAAAATATTTTTTACTAAGTTAACGATATATGCCCACTAATTGAAAGATGTAGAACTCGTCAAGATACATCTAACAGTGGTTAGATCATCCAAATCGACCCAGTGGATGGCAAGATATCATTAAAAAACGATTGGACAACTATATAAAGTCTCTATATAAATTACATAGACTTTATATAGTCATCCAATCGTTTTTCAACGATATCTTGCCATCCACTGGGCTGATTTGGATGTTCTAACTACCTTAGATGCGTCTCGATAAGCTCTACAACTTTCAATTAGTGGGCATGTATCATTAACTTAGTAAAAAATATTTTTATATGTATGCCATATTCACACTATAGTGATTTTTATATGTGATTTGCATCACGTTACACTACAGATGATCTCTGATTAACCAGTGTGACTATCAATTAAAGTAATTTGCATGTGCCAATTTGGCTGTATATAATGAAAATATTAAATTTGGCCGTATTATAATGAAAATATCAAATTTGGCCGCATATAATAAAAATATCAAATTTGGCCACATCTAATAAAAATATCAAATTTGGCCGCATTATGTAAATTTCAGATTTGGCCGCTAGAAAATTCCATTTGTTGGGACTAGGTTGTTCGAACTATACAACAACCAAAAGAGAAGAATTCATATACAAAAAAATTAAAGCCACAAATGAAGTTTATAATAGCATTAACAATGACGATTCTACATGCACTAATAACGATTTCAACCATGACTCCAATGACATTCCCACAGGGAATCCAAAAAAAAAAAAGTGTTAGTAGTATGAAAAAAAAATGAAAAAGAAGAGTTCATATGCCAGAAAAAAACGTAAAGCATAGCGAAAGCCATGCATGTTGTCTCTGTGAATGGAAATACAAGAAAGCCAAAATCGCTCTAACCACTACTTATCTAAAAATACCCCAACCCTAACTAATAACTCATGCTAACCCTAATTCTAACACAAGTTCTTGCTAATGAATCAATTCAAGATCTGAATTTATAAAGTACAAGAGACTCAACTTACTTTTATTCCAAATGTAATACTTGTACAAGATTTTGTCATAACAAACTTTCTGGTGCAAGCTGCATAGCAACGAAATTACGATGGCACCAACGACGGCGATTTCAATGGCTCCAATGACAACGGTTTATCTATAGTGAAAATATACCTAGGAAAAGAAAAAAGAAGCATTAGTTAAATGCTGAAAAAGAAGCAAAACAAGAAAAGCAAGCAAACAAGCAAGACAAAAAAAACAAAGAGCAAAAAAGCACGAGAGCAAGCAACAGCAAAAAAGCAGACAAGAAAGCAAAAGACAAAGGCAAAAAACAAAAAAAAAAATAAAAATAAAAGGATATAAAAAACGCGGTAAGAGCAAACTACCAACCATCAACGATAAATCCATTAACCTCATCTAAAGAAAAAAAATTAGATTAGCAAAATCAACAAACAAACAAAAATGATCTTGTGTTACTTCTGTACTTATCTATTAACATCTGGTATAGCGATGTCATTCGACCTTGCATCGGCAATCAGATAAATACATGGGCTTTAGTCATGTGCTTTTCTTGTTCTTTGATTGGTCCTAGAGGCCAGAGATATATAAACTAGGCATCTCTAGCTAGAGATGCCTAGAATTTCCCTTTTAATATTATTAATTAATTATTTATATAATAGTTACCTAAATGAATTCTTATCCAAATGAGCGAAGTGTTTTGGTTCTTGATAATGTCATAATAGTGAATTGCTTGCATATTTAGATGCATTTGGTTTATGGGCAGAATTTCTTCCACCTTATTTACCAGAGCTAAATCCTATCGAAATGGCTTTCATATATAAAAAATTATTTAAAAAGATATAATTATTTTGTAGAAAGCTGTTTAAATCCAATTTATCCTTTATTAATTGCTTGTTCGCAAATTACACCTTTACTTTCTGATACATATTTTAATAAAGCAGGTTACAAATAATAGTTTAAAATTATATAAATATTTAAATAAATCTATTATATTTTTTAGCATAATTACGAAGTGTTAAACGATCACCAACAGTTGTTATTCTACATTCTTTAAAATCTTCAACAGATAATAAAGAAAGTAATTGTACTGAAACTCTTTGCTGTTTTAGTCCTTCTAAAAGATTTTGATAATATTCACCAGTATCTTCACTTTTATCAACTTGCTTTAAAAAATTTAATTGTTGGCATAGTCAAGTTTGAAGTTTGTAATGTTTGTTCAGAAATATTTGAACCAGAATAAGATTGTGAAAAGCCAAAAATGCTTGTAATGGATTATAAATTGGAAATGATAAATATGGATTTGGAGTTGAAAATAAGTTTGATTCGAATTGTAAGTTAGTTGAATTTGCTTTGGATGGATGTTGAAATCTAAATAATGGATGTGTTGGTGGTTGTGTAGAAGTAGCAATCCTTTATTCTATAATAAATATAAAAATTAAATTATATAAATTAATTTAATAAAATAGTAAAAATATATTGACCATCTCTGAAGCCCAAGTTGAAAGCATCATAAAATTAATTTCAATATGACTTTCTTTTCCATTATCTTTATTTAAACATACACAATTATGTAGATTGCAATAATTAGCAGTACGAATTTCTAATACATTTTTTGCCATTTGAGTTTCTTCTGATGTAAGATTAGAAACATTTGGAATTCAATTGTTATTTTTATATACTTCTATAGATTCAGTAGAATAGTCTACAAATCGATCTCAGTTTCAGAGTTAATATCCTAAAATAAATAAATAAATTAATTCTTATTAAAATTAAACAAAACTTTAAATATTTACTTACTTTTTTTTTGTGCTTAGTTTTATTTGAATTTTGAGAATTAATAGTTATAAAATTCCCATATTTATATTTTTTATAGAAAGTTTCTGATAATCTAAACAGAATTTTTGAAAATCCTGAGCATCGGCTAATTGAGTTCCAGCACCTTTTGCCTTTTCTCCCTTAAATGCTATAGATAATCACATGCTTCAATTGATTCATCCTTTGTTAATGTGACTACATTAGTATGGATTTCTGCAAGAAGTTCATCAACTTCTGATACTGTAACCGTATACCATTTAGCAGGTTGAAATTTTCCATCCAATTTTATAAAAACTCCATAATGAAAGTTATGTTCAACATTTTCATCAGTAGAATAATTATCTGTTTCATTACTTTCATCAGATTCAAAAGTCTCTAATAAGTTTGTCTCATCTTCTGCGATAGTAAGATCACAAACATATTCTATATCTTGAGGTATTTGTAAACTAGAAGGTTCGGGTTCATTCATTACTACATCAGTTGCAAGTTTAGAACTTTTGCTTTTTGCGATTAATCGAGTTATAGCACCATTGCATCGTGCGCAAAGTGAGAATTTGAAAACTTTTTTTAAAGTTATCGAATAATTGAATTTTTCTATATTATCTTTAATAAAAGAAAATTGATCGCCAGTCCAATTAGGATTAAAAATTCTAGTAAATGCATATTTAACACTCTCAGTACGATTGTGCCTATGTGGTGGTTGAGTTAGTATGCAATTACATTTTTGTTGTTGCAAGTTGATTCCACAATATAAACATGTTCGATAGCTAAAGCAAGTTCCTCGCTTGTATTCAAGGTTGGTTAATTGACGATCAGACATTGTTATGACAATAAAAACAATATTGTTTTGATTTATCATTATAAATAAAAAGTTAAATTCTGATTAATATTCTGATTTCCTCCGATTTCCCGATTTCCTCATTTACACATACGATCAAATTAACCTGATCACACCTTTTTGAAAATAGCTGTAATTAGATGCACATACATGAGTTCATAAATGCATAAATATTAGCCATCAATTCATGTTTAAATTTAGGTGTGTGCTTTATTGTATATTTCAACCTTCAGACCTCTTTGAACTTTGAACAGTTTGCCAAACAGTTCGTCCTCTTATCTAGTTTATAATCTATCTTAAAATGTATGCTAATTTAAACAGCTTTAGTAATTACCTAAAACAGACTGTTACAATAAAATTTTCGAATGTTACTTACAAGAATACAAACGTGAAACATTTAGCTAATTTTGTTTGTATTCATCATATTGTTCATTGACAAATGTAACACATTTTACTAAAGTTGAGTAGAAGGTTACATAAACCTTAATTTTGTATTATTTAAGCTACATAAGTACGACTATTAAATTTTCTTGTAACATAATTCGTTTAGTATCTAAAATGTCAGAAGATATTGGTTTAAGTAAAATAGTTCAAATTACTAATGCTTCTAACAAACTGAATTTTGATGATTGTCAAGAGTTGGCGAATAAGAATGATTCAGAAGGAACATTCTGGCTTGGTTATTGTTATGAATATGGGTTCGAAAGTGAGAAGAATGAAAAAAAGGCGTTTACTTATTATCAAAAGTCAGCAAATATGAATAATTCTAATGGAATGTATTATGTCGGTCATTGTTATAATTTAGGAATTGGGGTTAAAATCGATAAGATAAAGGCATTTGAATATTATTTAAAATCTGCTGAGTCTGGTAATTATATGGGAATCTTTAAAACAGCTGTTTGTTATAGATACGGAATTGGTGTACCGGTAAAAGAAAATTTTAAATACCAAAATTGGATTAAAAAGTGGGTTATTTATTTATTTCTTAATTTTTATTTTTTAAAATCGAAATCTCAACTATTTACTTAATCATTAGGGAGTAAGAATAAAAATAGTTATTAAAGATTTTAAATTTAACAATTTATTTTTAAGTAATATTTTTAAATTATTTGCATAGTGAGTAAGTATATAATGTTTATTTACTATTTAATTTCTTTATATTCGCATTAATTGGTGCATGAGTATAAAGATCATTTACGTATTAAACCAAGTAATTAAAATTCAAGTTCATATTTATTTACTATTTAATTTCTTTTATTCGCAATAATTAGTGTGTGAGTTTAAAGATCATTTACGTATTAAACTAAGTAATTAAAATTCATGTTCATGTTTATTTACTATTGAATTGTTTTTTATTCGCATTAATTTAGAAAGTGAGTATAAAGATCATTTACGTATTAAACTAAGTACTTAAAATTAATGTTCATGTTTATTTACTATTTAATTTCTTTTATTTGCATTTATTTAGTATGTGAGAATAAAAACCATTTACGTATTAGACTAAGTAATTAAAATTCATGTTTATTTACTATTAAATTTCTTTATATTCGCATAATTTAGTCCGTGAGTATAAAGATTATTTACGTATTAAACTAATAATAAAAACTCAAGTTCATGTTTATTTACTATTTAATTTCTTTTGATTCGCACTAATTTAGTCTGTGAGTATAAAGATCATTTTACGCATTAAACTAGATAATTAAAATTCAAGTTCATGCTTATTTACTATTTAATTTCTTTTTATTCATTAATTTAGTCGGTGGGTATAAAGATCATTTACGTATTAAACTAAGTAATTAAAATAAGCTACAAGTTCAAGTTTATTTACTATTTAATTTCTTTTTATTCGCATTAATTAGTGCGTGAGTATAAAGATCATTTTCGTATTAAACCAAGTAATTAAAATTCAATTCATGTTTATTTACTATTAAATTTCTTTATATTCGCATTAATTTAGTCCGTGAGTATAAAGATCATTTACGTATTAAACTAAGTAATTATAATTCAAGTTCATGTTTATTTACTATATAATTTCTTTTGATTCGCATTAATTTAGTTTGTGAGTATAAAGTTCATTTACGTATTAAACTATATAATTAAAATAAGCTATTCAAGTTCATGTTTATTTACTATTTAATTGCTTTTATTCGCATTAATTTAGAAAGTGAGTATAAAGATCATTTACGTGTAATTAAAATAAGCTATTCAGCTTCATGTTTATTTNATTTACTATTTAATTTCTTTTTATTCATTAATTTATTCGCATTAATTTAGAAAGTGAGTATAAAGATCATTTACGTGTAATTAAAATAAGCTATTCAGCTTCATGTTTATTTACTATTTAATTTCTTTTTGTTTACATTAATTTAGTTCGTAAGTATAAAGATCATTACATATTAGGGGGTTTCATAATTAACATATTTTGAGAATAAGCGGGAGTTTAAAAGATCCTACTTCTATTTTAAAATTCCGACCTAGTGAATTAAATAGATATACACGTAAATAAAATTAGCTTTTTGATACATATTTACCAGTAAATTATTATGTAAATAAGTCTATGCGTTAAAAATAATAGGATTTATGCATCACACATTTTGAAGTAAATACGTCACTTATTTTGTCTGAAATCGGATGCCAAATCATTAATTATGAAACCCCCTATTAAACCAAGTAATTAAAATAAACTATTCAAGCTTATGTTTTTTTTTACTATTTAATTTTTTTTTTATTATTCGCATTAATTTAGGTGAGTATAAAAATACACATATTTGATCTGATCTAATTTCAAATTAGTAATTTATCATAAAGTCGTTATTTATAAAATAATAACTAATTAGCCGGTAAGTATAAAATTATTTGTATTGAAATTAAGGCTTATATAAATATGTAAATTAAATAATATGGTATTATATAACAAAAAAGGCATTACAAATATGGAAAATGTAAGCATTGTAATGAATATAATACGCATGAATCTTGGTGCAGTACGTGTGATCCTGAAATAATGATTCGAAAGTGGGCATGTGGAAATAAAGACGTTAACCGTTGTATAAAAGAGTTTCAACTTAAAACTACTAGATATGAGGATGCTATTGAATGGATTCCATTTGATAAATTAAGCATCATTGATAAAATTGGTGAAGGTGGATTTGGCTGTGTATACTCTGCAACTTGGTCAGATGGTATACGAAAAATTGTGAAAACAGACGACCGTTACTATGTAAGATCTCGTGAGCCATCTAGTGCCGTTGCACTCAAGACCCTATCTGATTATTCTTTGAAAGAAGTAAGTTAAATTTGTTATTGTTATTAAACATATAATTGTATTAATTCATTTTTATAAATTTAAGTTCAAAAATCATATGAAATGTATATTATATGGTAGTAAGCTCAAAATATATGGGTTAACTCAAAATACAGAAACGAATGAATATATGATGGTATTTCAATATGCCAACAGTGGAAATCTTTATAAGTTTTTAAGATCAAATTTTCGTGACCTTAACTGGCAAGCCAAATTAAATCTACTACTGGATATTTCAGAAGATTTAGATATAATTCATGATACAAACTATATTCATGCAGATTTTCACAGTGGTAATATTTTGCAACATAAAGGAATTAGCGGAAATATGAAATCTTACATCTCGGATATGGGATTATCTAAAAAATATAATGAAAATGATTCAAAGGGTTGTATTTATGGCGTCATGCCTTACGTCGCTCCAGAGGTTTTATCAGGTCAGGAGTTTACAAAAAGAGCTGATATTTATGGCTTTGGAGTCATAATGTCAGAGATATCAACTGGCCAAAGACCCTTTGATGGTTATCAATTTAATGAAGAACTTGCTGTAAAAATTTGCATTGGATTACGACCAGAGTTTGCACAAGGAACTCCAGAATGCTATATTACATTGGCTAAGCAATGCATGGATTCTGATCCAGTAAAACGACCACCTGCTTGGCAAGTTTCTGAAAAACTTCAAAAATGGATTAAAAGCATAAAGAATTCAGATAATAATGAAATTGAAAAGCAATTCTTAGATGCTGATAAAATAGCTGAAAAATTACCAATTAATTTACACTAGCAAAATGATTAATACACAAAAAATATTAAATGCAATCAAAGGTATCTATTTGAAAAAATTTTCTATATATGCTTTGGCTTAAATTAATTTTAAATTTTATGTTTAGGAAGCAGACCTATTGAACTTCCTAATTTTTGAATTACTGATACAAATATTATATTGAATTTAAAACTAAGCAATATTTATTTTATTAGTATTTAGAATTAAACATATAAAAGATTTAAAAAAAGATTAAAATTTGAATTTAAATTTAGTTAGTATTTATTAGTTGTTAAAAATAGTTTTATTAGTTTGTATTTAAATAATATTTAGTTTTTTAAGCTTAAATAAAATTTAGGTTTTATACTTAAATTTGAATTTTATAACACTTTATAGTTATAGTAGTGAATATTAGAGTAGTATATTGCTTTATTATATCTGGTTGTATTAATAAATACTACACTTTTTATACATTACAATTTTCTCTTTTCATATAAATTACAATAACAATAATATTGAGTTTCAAAATTAATAATTTGGTACCTGATTTCAAATATAATAAATAATGTTTTTATTCTTAATTAAGCAATTTTTAAATCTTATTTTTTAAAAGTAGGTGTTACAAAAAAATATAGTTATATGTTTCCTTTGGTTATTTACTGTAAATAGCTATTATAGGTTTCAAAAATTCAAACTATAAATCAAAGTTGTCAAATATAGTTTAAAAGGCAGAATTTTAAAATTGTAAAAATTGTTTTTTAGAAATATTAAGAAAATTATAATATTAAATTTGTTGTTATTTTGAATTTTATAAAAGGCTAGTTAATGCTCTCTTCACTTATATAATAGTAAAACCTAACATAATAGAACATATATTTAATTCTTAAAAAAATTTGTTGGTATTAATAGTTTGATATTTGTTATATAAATAAGACAAGCTTTAATGCTACTTAGTTTTAGATGCATATAGAGTAGAGAGGTTAAAGTTGTAAAAGAAGAGTATTTTTGAATAGTTTAGTTAAGTAAATAAAAATATAGCAAACTCTTTAAATAACTCAACAAAAGTACTATAAACTGCCATATAAAGGGGATGGCTAAAGCCATATACCCACATAATTTTTTAAAATTTTAGTTAAAATTCATATTAGAGTCTGTTTAGCATTAGGGTCAGGTTAGGGTTAGAACTAATATAGGTAAATTACCTTCCTGATATTTTTTATTAATGGCCCAAAATAGGTTTAGAATGCTGTTTTATGTTCTTGCGTTTTTTTGTTTTTGACTTCTTCAGGCTGCTCTGTGTAAACAAAATTTTGCGACTCAGTTTGGTTGATTTATGCAAAAATGTTACATGGGTACATAGCTTTAGATAACCCTATATAAAAGATTCCCTATGATAGTAGACCCACTACAGTCAGAGATATTACCAAATATAGACTATTTTGATTACACCTTTTATGGTATACAAATGGCAATCGAATGTTTCTAAAAATTTCTATTATGTGTTAATCAGCCAATCAGATCATGGCCTTAAAAAATCAAAAAACTAGTAACATATAAAGTAAATATTTATTAATAAAAATTTATCCAAAATTTTCCAATTTTAAAATTTTACAGAAATCTGTGCTATAAAAAACTTTATTTAATATAAAGTCGATTTTATTATTATTTTTTTACAAATTACAAAAATGAAGATATTTTGCCCAATACTAATCAGAATTAAATAATTTTTATACTATTCAATTCATCTCTATGAGATAAATTGAAAGTTATAAATATCATCCAAATACAATTAATAGAATCCAAAATATCATTAATAATCTAATTTATTACTTTAATAGAACTCTTGAATAATGCTTGATTGAATTAAAAAAATCTATTTGATTATACAATAGTAAATATATAGTCAAACTTGCTTTTACCCATATCTCTGTTCCAAACAATCTGCTATATTAAATTAATTATTTAATTCCCAGTAGAAGAAACAATTAAACACGCTTTTACTAATTGCAACCAATTTGATAAATCCAACCTATAGCACATAACAGTTATAAGTACAAAACTGAGCTAACATTTAGTACTGTAAAAATGCCTTAATTATTTTAACTAAAAAAAGGTAGAAACTAAATAAACCTTAAATAAATAGATAAAATAGGTACCCGAAATATATATAAATAGGTCAGATAATTATAAAATTATTAAAAAAGAAAAGATCTGCAAAAAAACTTCAAAAATAAGCAAAAATTACTATAAATAGGAAAAATCTGCATAAAAAACCTCAAAAATAAACAAACTCGTACCTGACCTATCTATGTATATTTCAGCGTCCTGGTAAAATCTTAAAGATTTCTTCAGCTACTATCCTAATACAATACACACAAATTTTTATTACCTCTTAAGAGGGAGGAGAATGAAAATTTGTATATTTGTATTAGAAGGAAGTTAAATAAGTTATACAAATATCATTTATTGTTTATACCAGACATGTCAGGTAAGCTAATAACTGCTGATTTCTTCACAGCAGATACTTATGTCCTTCAGGCACACTATAAAAACAGTATATTCTAGTGAATAATTAGTTATTATCTACAACATGACCAATTAGTTATATTATAAATTTCACAATTAGCCAAAAATAATATTATACTGTATTATCAAATCATTCACATAATTCTTACCTTTTAGATTTCTTTTTTAATTTATATCAAATCTATAATATACTCTCTTCAAAACCACAAACTTCTATAATCAATAGGTTGAAAATAATCAGTTATTGTGACAGATCATAATGAAATCCAGATTAAAATAAAATGATAGTATAAAATCTCAAAAATTAAATTTTTTTTGGGGTGCATTTTTTAGGGTTAGGGGGTTAGGGTTAGGGTTAGTTTTAAAAAAAATTATAATAAACAAGTATTAATGGGTTTTAGAAGGCTAGCAGGTTAAGTATAGAATGTAGATTTCATTTTAAATTATGATCTGTGACAATTATTATTTATCTAACAAATTACTACTGCAAACAATAAATATATTCTTCCATGGAATAATATTTATTTGCATACTAACAAACCCACTAAGGACCTTTATAGTTTTTTAATATTTTTAACTATACAAAAGAAAACAATTATAACTACTTGGCCTCATCTTTGCTTACTCTCAATTAACTTCTTTATCAATACAATATATCTTCTTTCTCCTTTATTAACTTCTAATTCCTTTCACTTATACAAATATACTATAACTCTAACAATAATATCTTCTTATAACATCAAACCTTTTTATCAAAAACTGCAATATATAATATAAATCCATCAGATTTAGAGTTTATACAACTACTACCTAATACCTTTCTCTCTTCAAATACCTTTTTATCATGTAATCTACCCTATAACCAAATTAGCAAATCTAACAATCCAACATATATTCAAATAGATTACAAAGAAATTCTTGCTCTAATCCATATATCCAATGTTACTAATACTACAATTTCTACTTATTCTATACTACAAATTTACATCCCTGCACAAGAAATACAACTTATACATTATGTAACCAATCATACCATCTATTATTATCAATTTACTAACCTTCTATTACTTGTTCAAAATCTCAGTTCACAGGAACTTCACTTTATACTAATGCCTCAATACAAAAAACACAATTAGCAAATATCAAATTTGGGATTGGCTGGATTTGTAAAAATAACACTTCTATTAAATTTAATGCAGCAACTACTTTATACTCTGATACAATATGAACTAAACTTGAAGCAATTATCTCTCTTTTTCTTTCAACTCCTAATAATAGCCATTTAAATATCCATTTAGATACAATACTGCAATCAAAAACCTAAAAAAAAATACACTTTTCTAAACCTATACAAAACAAAAATTGGGACACTATATCCATTATTAATCAAATTAAATCTATCAAAAACATTTCATTTACTCTACACAAAATCAAATCACATTTTAGCTCTTTCTACAATCAAGCAAACTTATTTGCAAAACATGAAAATAATAAGCCAATACTTAAAATTACCAATAATTTTCTAAATTTACCAATTCATTTTCAATAGTATAGTTATCTTATTCCCTTCAAAATATGAACTTTTATCAAAAATATATATACTATAAGAATTATACTCCTGGTCTACTATCAAAATATTTAAAAATATATCTAAAATTAATTGGATACTATGTTTTAGTATTCTAAATACACTTGAACACAATCATTTTAAATATTCTTTTAGAATTAAAATTTTAACTAACAATCTTCAAACTATGAAAAATCTTTATATTTGTCACTCTTACTTATATCCTACAACAAAATGCTACTGCTGTTCAGATACTGAAGATACTTTACACTTACTTCTCTGTTCAAACAATAACAATCATATTCAATAATCTGTTATTTGTATAATTACTGATACACTTACCTCTCTTAAAATTACTACTATATCTACAGTAACAATTCTCAATAATCTTTTCACTTTTTACTTAATACACATACTCTACAATATAACCTTCTTCTATACTATATTATTGGAATTTATTCTTCTAATATTTTTGAAAATATTAAACTACTGCTACTAAACAAACTAAACTATTTTTTACCTTTCTGTCTAATAATCTTTTAGATTGGTTTTAAAATATTATTTGTCTTTATGAAATATTTCTCAACACCAATGGGAACATGCTCGCAATATTACCTCAAAAATGAAAAGAAAGAAATATTTCTTTCCAAATATATTTCATACAAAACTACAGCCATACCAGATATATTATATATAAACTTTTTTTTCAAATAGGTTTTACAAGGTTTATCTCTAACAAACTGTATACAATAATGCTAGGGCATATGTCTGAAATTTCCTTCAAATTATTCTAGCTAGTAAATTAATTTGAAATAGTTAATTATAGCACTTATAGAAAATAGAAGGTATAATGTCACATTGGGTGCTATTTTATAGTAATACAAATATAGTTCTGAAATCTTTAAATATAAAGTTATTAATTTTATTTAAATAAAGTTTCAACTCCGGCATTTTTTTTAAAAAAAAAGTTATACCATGAATGGAATGATAAAATCATGTAGTATAGCAGCAAAATCTTAAGTTTGATTGGTCCATATGACTTATTCATCAAATTTTGGTTATTTTTCACACATGGCTTCATTATGCTATAGTATTATTCTTACATGTAAATCATACTTTCTGTATAATAATATACAAATATAAGCGCAAATACAGAATTTTTTTAAAATACAAAGGACTGCAAACATTTGCATTATCAAAAGTTACAATAACTAACAATATTAAAATTAATAATTTTAAACACAAAAATTGATAACCTGATGCCAATTAATTTATCTATTTTACTTTGATATTTGGCATTTTTCATTTTTTTATAGGATTTTTTATTGGGTTAATGAAATGATAATTACTTATCATTAAAGATTTGAGCAGTCAATTTTTTACATGGTAGATACATATATTGTGCATTCGAATAGAATATTAGTATATTTAGAATAGAAATGCAATCTGTTATCTGTTTTATATTTAAAATTTAAAGATACAGTATCCGTTTTTTCATAATAATTATTATAAAACTAGAGTGCTAGAAATTGAACCAGATAATATAACAGCACTAAAATCAATATAACTTAAGTTTCTAAATATCATTTTTCCAAAAGGGCATATACCAACAAAGTTAGCTGGCACTAGCTATAATGCCAGCTGGTATTATATTCCTTTGGACAAATGGCTTGCGAAATGTTGTATAGCAACCATAATGATAATGCAAACACCAAGCTAATATAACTTTAACTATATACTAAGAGCTACTACAAATTAGTAAGTCTTTTAATTAAATTTTTTACAGTAAATTATGATAAAGACAATGCAAATACAAACCAATATACTATTTGTACTGCAATAGCTCATAAGTTTTTTGATTGAATTTTTTCAGTAAATTATAACAGACACCTCATCGCAATAGCAAGTAAGTTTTTTAAATGAATTTTTTACAATTGACACCACTATAAACCAACATAACCTTAACTATTGTACTGTTTGTCAATAAATAGTTTGTTAGTTTTTAAATAAATGTTTTATAGTAAACTATTTTAGACATTAATGATAATACCAGCACAAACTCATACAGCCCTATGAAAAAAGTGGCCCGTGTTGGCACGTGTTTCTACGGAGAGACACAGTCAAGTGCGGCATGGCCAGATGTCCGGGTTTGTACGTCTGTGGTCCGTGTTGGCACGTTGAATTGGTCTGAATTGGACCATTTATCTGGACATTTTGGTCTGTAAATAGACCGGGTTTTGCTGCACTTTACTAAACCAAAACGCATAGGTTTTGGCACGGGTAATTATACGTAATATAATGTGCTTGTACAGGTACGTCTAAAGCCTTTTGCAGTCATATGTTTTTGACTTTTTAATTAGGGTTTGGGTAAGAATAAGTGTAGAATTAGAATGAGATCAAACTTTATAGTAAAATTGCCCACCGATATTTTTTGTTAATAACCCAAGGTAGGTTTAGATACTCGTTTCTTGTATTTTTGACATTTTTCACTTTTTTCACTTTTCTTCGTCGGCCTGATCCGTATCGATCAAGACAACCGATTTTATTGGCTCTATATCACATGATCACACATGGCTGTAGATGACCCTGCTTATATGTGCCACCTAATACACATATTATTACCATAAAACGTAATATACGTGCCATTCTGTCACGTTTTGGTTCGTGTTTCATGCTTTTACATGCCACGTGATACGTGCCTATTCAGACAACCCCATGCCAACCCGTACCATCACTCGGATCACTTTTCTCATAGGGCAGTATATTTTAACTATTACTGTATTACCACAGTCTTTATTAGGGTACGACATTAATTAAGTAAACAAAACTATGTTAGTTGCTATCATGTATATTGAGTTTGTATACTATATCTAATATTTTTTATATAGATTGATCAACTTTAACTGCATAATAATAATGCATATCTATAGGCTTCAGAGTAAGCTGGGTTGGGCTAGGTATTTGTAAACTCAGGCCCAAATTTAATAAAAGTTTATATGCTGGTCCAACCTAGAAATAGTAAATAACTCGACTAGTTGTTCGAAATTTAAATGGCTCCAAGCTATTAAATCATGACAAGATTATTTTGGTTATTAAGTTCATTAGATCATTGGCATATAAAGTAATTTTATTGGTTGAATTGCTCATATAAAAAATTATCAAACTTTATTACTTTCATTATCGATAATCTTAACTAATTATTAAAGTCCCAAGTTTTACTAAACTGATTAATATTTAACAGTAAGTCTTAAGTAAGGTGTTCAAATATGCAATATCTTATTTCAAACAATTTTACTTAAGACATAAGGTAAATGGGGGTATTGTGGCCAGGGGGGGTATTGGGGCCAAGTGAAATATCTTGTGCTCTAGTGAACAGAATTGGACAAAATTTATACCATTCAATTTGTCTCACCGAGACGAATTGAATAGTATAAATTTTGTCCAATTCCGATCACTAGATTACAAGATAGCATCATTTATGCAAATATAGGTTTTTGCACATATTTGAATTAATTATTAAATATATATAGAATATTTAATAGTTAATAACTTTTGATCCACTGGTCTGGTTTGGACGATTTTACCACCAAAATGACCGTCTCAGTGAGACGATTCTAACAAGCATAAAATCGTCAAAATCTAATAACGGGGTCCTGGGATCGATATAAATTATCATATTTTATAAAATTATATTAGTAAATCTGCAAAATTTTACATATTTCCCTTTAACGATCTTGGGATCCCGTAATTGGATTTTAACGATTTTGTGCTTGCTAGAATCGTCTCATCGAGACGGTCATTTTGGTGGTAAAATCATCCAAAACGGACCAGTAGATCAAAAGTTATTCACTGTCAAATAATTGGCCACAATACCCCCCCTAGAATTTAGTTTTTATATTATATTTGTGTACTAATTATTTATATCTAAAACTATATATAATATAAAGATTTTTTTACAGTAATTTATTCTTTATTAAGTATAGTTCAAATAATAAAAATTATACAAAAATCTACTTGATTATTAAAAAAATTTTATTAGTAGAAACTTTAACCTGGCCACAATACCCCCATTTACCTTAAATTTTAATTGACTTATAACTACAATTATTGATTATGTTTTAATTTTGTTTGGCTGCCAATTCTGATTGGCTAAAAACTATTAGAATATTAACTAACATATGTTAAATGACCTCTAGGTCATTTGAGCCTTGAAATGACCTGATGACCAGTGTTTAAAATTCAAATCTAAAGTTATGTTCTAAAAGAACATAATTTAAATTTTTATTGTTCTCAAAAACTTTTTAATGTTCATTATATATTAAATAAATTGAATATTAATTTTTAAAAAATGTTCATATTCTATACTTACAATTCACATACTAAGTTCATACTTATCTATTAATAATTTTTTAAAGTTTGTATATAATTCTTTATATTTTTTTTCAACATAACACAATATATTATACAATTCAATTTCTAATAATTTTGTTAAATTTTGTGCTTTTCATATTTAACAATATTTAATTTTGCTCGATCCATTTTCCCAAAAATAGTTAAGCTGTGTAATGTGGTGTAATTAGCCTTTGCTATAAACGGTTGGTGGTTCTGCTGCTTACGGTAATTTGTGATATTCTTGTGCATATGATCATCAAAACAATTTCCTCGCAATATTCAAAAAAGGAAATTTGGTTCGAATCATTAAAAAGTGATCGGTACGTATCGAAATATATATTTTTATGGTTTTTATGAACATTTCATCCAATATTTATTTGTAGCATTGTGTGTTATTCTCTATTTTTTTTTTTGTTTTCGTCGGATTTTTTAATGGTTAGATGAATTGATAATCACTGATCTGCAAAGAAATTGCGAGAAGCTGTAACGAAGGATTTGAATGAATTTGTTCGTTGTTGAATTATTTTGTCGTTTGACTATCATCATACGTGATAAACTGGTTTGCACAGGAAGATCACGAGTCGAAAATTAATCAATTTATGGCAGGATTCTATCGAGTTGGGAAGGTTCTGGTGCGAAACTTGGTTCTTGTGGAATGATAAATGCGCGTGCATTCGTGCCGCACTTCTTGTGCTAACCCTACAATGGCAATTTATTAATGATTGCCAATGACCCAAATAGGCAACTAATTAAAATTGTTAGTTATTGTACTTATCTATTTTCATGTGGCAATCCATGTGGGATCAGCCTATCTGCTTGCCCGATTGGGATCAATGGCTGTGCTTCTGGGCTCGACCGGATCGTTCCTGACTGATCATTTCTAAATATATAGTTTAGCACTGCCACATTACTTTTCTTCATCCAATAAGGGTTGTAACATGATTTTTACAATAATCGGTAAACAGAATTTTACAACCTAATTCAACCCACTACAATGTGCTACTGGGATTTTTTGCGATAGAAATAACAAAATTCCAATGCAAACCATCTCAACCTTAACCACTGTATTTTACATTAGTAAACGAGTTCTATAACATAATTTTTAACAATAACTCATGAAAGACTTTAACTGCATACTGTGTTTCGCTGGAATAGTAAATAGGTTTTGCAATAGAATTTTTATATAATTCATGATTATTCCAATACAAACTAACTGCAGAAACGGGGAAAGCAGATGGAACAAATAGTGTTGGATATTGTTATGAAAAAGGAATTGGAGTTGAAAAGGATGAAAATAAGTCATTCGCTTATTATCAAAAATCTGCAGAGATGGGGAACTCAACATTATATGTTCCGCTTTTGTCACCCATCTTTGCAGATTTTTGATAATAAACGAGTGCCTTATTTTCATCCCTTTCAACTCCAATTCCTCTTTTGGTAACAATCTTAACAATCTCCAACATTATTTGTTACAGTTGAAAATTGTTATCGAAGAGGAATTGGAGTTCAAAAAGATGAACACAAGGCATTCATTTATTATTAAAAATCTGCAGAAATGGGGAACGCTAATGGAATGTCTTCAGTTGCAGAATGTTATCGAAATGGAATTGGAAGAGATCTAGATAAAGTCAAATACTGGTATTAAGGTAAATATAGAATTTAAATTTGAGCTAGTGAATTGAGACATATCACAATTCAATCATAAGATCAAGTGTAATTGTAAACAAAAGAATTATAATTTAATGTCATGTTTAAAGTTAGAATAATATTATAGCGATATCCAATAATTGTTTAGAAAAGTGAATTCATAAGAGTATCTTCTAGACATGAAAAAAGATAGTTACACCTGAAATTGGTATACGATTGATTGACTTGATATCTCCAGATCAATAACTATAAAATACATAAAATACTCATTTATTATATATCGGTATATAATATAATATATGCTTATTTATTAACTACTTTAAATGGTCGATAGAGAAAAAGATTTAACAATAGGTATTATATTGTTAATTTTTATAAAATATATAAGTTAGATATTAAATTATTTATTATTTATTACTAAATTTTACAAATAAATAGGCACAAACGAGTGGATATATAATTCAGAATTTTTACATTATTTCATGATAGAGATCATGATAATTTGGTGTACCGTCACCATCAAAGTTCTGTAGAGGTTTTTTTTTTTGATTTTTAACAGCCGTTTTATCTTATTTTAGTGTGTCGGGGGTGTGTCAAATATAGCCTGGATTTGCATGAGCAGAGAGCAGCTTCCTGCTTTGCAAACACAAAGTAGAAATCTTGATAATTTAAGATATATAAAATTGCCATCCAAATAGTAAGTCATTGTAAAGCGGATTCTTTTTCGATTTTTAATATTTGTCCTACCTAATTTTAGTGCATTGACAATGCATCAAGTGTAGCTCAGATTTGCATGAGGAGAGCACCTTCCTGCTTTCGAACACAAAGCAAATTTTTAATTATGTTCTATAATTGGAATTTTCAGTTTGTATTCTAAATGCAGGGAGATACTCTCCTCATGCAAATCCGGTCTACAATCGATGCACCCTTGCACTAAATAAGTTAGGGCGGTTGTTAAAAATTGAAAAAGACTCTGCTATTCTGTAACGCTTAATAGAAATCTAATACAAACTTAGAGAATTTTTTTTAGTAATTCACAATAGAAATTATGATTCCAATACAAACTTAACTCAACCTTAACAACACATTATGTATCACTAAAAGAGCAATTTTTGCTACAGTGACTCACAGCAGAAATCATGCAACTTCAATACACTAACTCAACTTTAACCACATACTGTATATTACTGGAATGAGTATATTTTTTTACCAGAATTTTTACAATAATTCACAATAGACATTATGATAATTTTAATGTAACTAACTTAAATACTTACTGTGTCCACCAGAATAGAAGGTATGCTCAAAAAGTAACTCATGATAAAATTACGATAATTCCAATACAAAACTAATATGATCTTAATTACATACTATATAACAGATTTTTTTACAATAGAAATCTTTTTTAATTGGTCAAAATATCTGATATTTAAGGTAAGCAATTAACCTAATTTTTATTCATTCTGACTTAGTATGTATATGAACCTAATGATCATTTATTAACTAAAGTTAATAATTTTTTATAAGGGACATATTCACCTTAGTTTAGTTGTTGAGTTTACAACAATTTAGTAATCGAATTATTTAAGTTATTCAAGATAATGGCACTAATTCATTTAAGGGGTTTACTTTTCATATTTATACAAATCACATCATATTATAACACATAATAACCAAAATTAAGCATTCTTATAAAAAAGGAATGTTTAATTTCAGATTTGGTATAGTATTTAATTATTCATCTTTAATTTTTTTATTTGCATTATGTTCATATCTAATGATCATTTGAGTATAACAAAATAAAAATCTGGAAGTGAAATTTAAGTTTCTTAATAACGAATTTAGCCCTATGAGAATTGTAATTCACTATATGTATTACCAGTTTTCAAATTCGTGCATTTTTTTAATGTTTTTATAGTAACAATGTTTGATTATTGTTATAGAGAATAATAGAAATAATAAAATGACCAGGAATTGATTGTATTATAATTATGGGCTAAATCATTAAAGTGAGAACTTGAATTTTTACTTTTGGTTACTCTACTGTATAGATAGGCAAAGTAATTTATGTAAAAAGCTAAATCACTATGCAACAATTACTAATAATATACTTACTACTAATTACATGCGTGTGAAGTGATTTTTTCATAACAAGTAATTTCCTTGCCCATTTCTGATTCTTTAGCATCATGATAATTCCAATGCAAGTTAACCACATGCGTATTTACAAAAATAACGATCTCTGTAACAGAATTTTTTATAGCGAAGTCACAATTATCTAATGCAAACTAATCTACATCTTTGTAATCACAAGATGGCAAGTTTTACAACAGAATTTTTTACACTAAATAATGATAAGAATTATGAAATTTCAATACAAGCTGACTCCAAACTTGCTATTGTATATTGCGCATTAGTGAATAAGAGATATAATTCCAATACAAACTAAATCAACACAACTATGTGTTACTATAATAATAAATAAAGTTTGTAACAAATTTTTTACATAACTCACGATAGAAATCATGCAATTTTAATGCAAACTATATTAACCTTTACCACATACTGTGTAGATAGCAAGTAAGTTTCATAGCAAGATTTTTTATGATAATTTAATGCAAACTAATTCAACTATGTGCTTTGTTCACCAGAATGGTAAGTAAATTCTGTAACAGAATTTTCATGATCGAAATCACATAATTACGATACAAACATTATGTTATATTTCAAAAATAACCACACTATTATTGTTTTGCTTATAAGTTGGAATCTCAGACATAATGAACGTTCTGATTGGCCTGTTTAATTTCAAAGGGGAGCTCTTGAAAATGGAGAGGAGAACTTTAAACGAAATTGTAATTTCAAACAATCTAAGTATAATTTAACTGCATACAGTATGTACTGCAATAGTTAGTAAAATCTATTATAGTTAAAAAATTATTAATTAAGATGTGTGGCACGAAGCACCACTTATATCACTGTTATAAAAAATAATTTGAGCAATGGTTTAATAAGTAATTTGAACAAAGATTTAGTAAGTAATTTAAGCTATCACATTACTTTAGCTTATTTAATTCACAAGACTCACAGCATTAGAATGACGCTTTACCTTTTTCACTTATTTAGATTACTAGCTTGTGTAACTTACTTATAACTTACAATTTAAATTTCATTTACTACCAAAAATCACTATAGAAACCACACGACCTTCGAAAGAACATTTATAAACATTGTGCAAGAATAATAAAAAATAATTGTTAACTCCAAAATTTCACTTAAAAATGATTACTTTTACTATTCTCATAGTTCTAGTCACATATTAACTATACGTAAACTCTACATGCAAATAATCGACCAAAAAAAAAAGGAAAATTGAAACATTACATGTAAGTTCTAAATCTAGATGACTTTGTACATACCGCTAAACTTTCTAATAATGCAAAAACTTAAGCTAATACTCTTATCTACATAATCTGAGTATTATATTTATTTCAGATCGAATCATCTTGATAAAGATCGAGATAGAGATAGAATTCAATTTAATTTTTTTTTAAAAGCTTAAAAGATAGTGAATAGATCACTTAATTTTATTCTTCTATTAAACTCTTAATGAATTCGAATTTATTAATAATAAACATTACATTTATCCTACATTACACATTCTCTAATTTTATATGATAAATTCTTTCGTAATCTTCTTTACCAAAATTTTTTTTGTTTTCTAATACTTTAAGCCTATATAATTTCTAAGTTCGTTATCAAGGATAATCACAAATAGACCGATAATAGTTAACCGATCAGGCAAATCCTATCTATGATAGTCACTTTCACATTAATGCCCACTTAATTATTAAGCCTGGGAAACCGTCTGCCAATACCATGGATTAAATACGCAACATCTTGTCTATTTCTGAGACTATATCCTTTCACTTCAATTATGCATAAATCATATCTATGATCGCAAATCAATAAAGACTTATCCCATTATATCAGACCAAATCATTCAAATTTAAAAAAGTTAAACTTATTAGTAATGTTTAACATGCCCGATATTAAATCATACCTGGCGGCGAAGCCGCCACATGATCATGTGCTAGTTGCTTATAATAAAACAAAACTTTCTATAATATTTAAATGATGCTACTATTGGTTAATATGATAAATTAGAATCAAATTACTTTGTTATTTAACTATTTTTATTTTTTTTTTAAAGTACCCGTTTTGGGACTTAGGAATTTTATTCAATATATTAGTGCCGTCAGTATCCTCTAGGGGAATACCGGCATTTGTTACATAGATGAGGATACATCTAGCCACACGTACACTTTTGGCGTCTAATTTAAGTGGTCCGCCCAAGGGCAGTATTGTACATGGAACAGTTGGGACATATGTTGGGACATTTTGGGACATTCTGGGACAATTTTATAATTGAAATTACTTAAAATTTTATTAAGATAATCTAATTAAATTTTTTTAAAATTGTATTCAGCACCTAAAAAAATATATAATTATATATTTTTTTAAATTAATTTATTAATTATTAAGGCTTGGGACATAGTTGGAACACTTGGGACGCTGGGACATTGGGACGTTGGGACATGGCAATAAAAGGCTGGGACAGTGAAAATGTACAACACTGCCCAAGGGTTCCACACTAGCTGCCATACCTGCAACCCAACTATGGGAATTGCCTATTTAAACCCTCTGATCCACATAGACGAGGATACATCTAGCCACACGTACACTTTTGGTGTCTAATTTAAGTGGTCCGCCCAAGGGTTCCACACTAGCTGCCATACCTGCAACCCAACTACAGGAATTGCCTATTTAAACCCTCTGATCCATGTTCTGACTGCCAACCCATCTTGTATCACCAGAACAGGCCTGTTACATAAGTCAGTCAGTCAGTTCTGGATACTTATCCATTGCCTTAGGACCCAGCTGGGTATTTCCGGTCATGTTATCCTCAATGGGAGACTTGGTAGAGCGGTACCTGTCCCATATCAGGTATTCACCTACACTTTGGTACTTATCGCTATGACTGAGGCCAACACTTGTTACCCCTGTCCTCTCACCAATACCTACTTCTGCCCTTGTAAGGTTCGCTCCTACCCCGGTACCCACCATCACTTTCCTACCGGTCCTTCCCCGGTTTTCCCAGACTTTCAATCCAGTTGACCCGGAAGGGTTGATCTACTCGGCATTAGGTGCCATCATGGTTTTTCTCCCCCTGGTACCTACTTCTATAACATAAGTCCTTTTCCTCTGGTACCAATCTGGCGGCCATGTTAGTAGACCTTGTCCCTAAGATCGATGTCCGGTACTTTGGCTCCAGTCTAATATTCCAGTTTTGTAGCACCGTTGAAGATCTTTGCTACCTCCTTACTTGGGTCTTGCCAAATGGGTTTCTGTTTCCCAGTTTCTTGGATTTGTCTGTGTTATGAGACACAACTTCCTATCCGAGATGGTAACCAAGGACTATAGGTGATGTACCCAACCGATCGACAGGAAAAAGTTACCGGAACACAGGTCTATTTTTCAAAGCGTCGTCAGTGGGATTTGAACCCTAAACCTGCCACTTGGGGGTGACAACTTACCAACTTCTCTAAGTTGCCACACTCTATGTTATTTAACTATTTAAATTTTATATTAACAAATACTTTGTATCTTTTTGCTTGCTTAGTATTAGCATATCATTTGATACAAATCATCTATATAAGTTAATACAATAATAACTCTTGCACAATTAATGAATGTTTTATTTTAAAAATCTTTAAAGATAATTTTCTTAATATTTATTTTTATCTATATTGTGCAACTTTAAATATATGTGCTATATATAGTATGTGTATACATAGGTACATATGTATATACATATATATATTTATGCAAAATTTGTCATGATCAAATTACATTATCAAATTGATGAACATTTTATATAATTTATTGTTCTTATTAATAAATCTAGAACATAAAAATTTTATAAATGTTCTCTTTGAAAAATCAAATAAGAGAACCTTTTCTAAATATCAATGTTCTTAAAAAAATTCAAAGTTCATTGAGAACCATGAGAACATTGAATTTTAAACACTGCTAATGACTAGTCATTTGTCATTTGGATCAATTGGGTTATTTTAGGTCATTTACTATCACTGAATAACTCAAGTTATTTAGAAATGTCATTGGTCAATTTGGAAAGGCCCAAGTCATTTGCAATCAGTAGATCATTTAATATTTGTGCATGATCGGATATTGTGCCTAGAGACCCAACCCAGTCAGATAATAGTGTTCCAAGTTATGACCTGGGTCAACGGCATATAGAGACTTACAAATTTTAATAATATTTATCGAGGTTATGCATTTAAATAAGCCATTCGAGTTATGAATATTATTTTTTAATTACAACACCTAGTGAATATAAAAACATTTTATAATCTAGGTCTGAAATAAGTTATTCAAGTTATGATATTTACTATTTAATTTCGCTTATAGAACTTAGTGGTATAAAAAACATTTATTAATCTAGATCTAAAATAAATTATTTGCAAACATTTGTTATAATAATCTACAAAGGATATTTATTAATCTAAGTATTAAAAATAAGTTTCATAAATACTGGCTGTTTAATTCACTATATTTGCAATTTTTTTGAGTCATACAGTAGTCACTTCAACTTCATTACTTTCATGGAACTCAATTAATTATTCACCTTATTTCCCTTTTATAGATAAATAAATTTTACAAAATATGACGAATATAGGGTAGCTATTTATGTTGTATTCTGGACTCGCCAAATAAACAAAGTTCGATAATCTAAGTATTTAAAATAATCTAGTCATAAATATTGCTTTTAATTTCAATTAGTAAGTATTCATTAACCTAAACGTTTAAAATAAGCTATTTATAAGATATACTATTTAATCACGTTAATGTTGTAAATATAATGAATTTTTATTAATTTAAGTTAATTCATAACTATTTAAATATTTATTTTATTTGCATCCGGTTAGTTGGAAGCATAAAAATTATTTATTTTATTTACATCTGGTTAGTTGGGAGCATAAAAATTATTTGCATTTACATATATTAATGTGACGAAATATCCTGGTTAAATATATGCAATACACATGTTTGATTTAAATAACTGATTAAGAAGTTGTGACTAGTGATGCCACCAAAATTGATTTTTGAAAAAGGCCTATTTCGTCTTCATTAGAGAAAATTATAATTTTTTCTAAGAAAGAGCAAATAAAATTTATATAGATATGTTCCTTATAATTTCGTCTATTCAAAAAAAGTATCAAATAATTTCATCTTTCAAGCAAAATAGATCAAAAACAATTTCGTGTGCAAATTTTAATTTCAGGTTTTAGAACCCGAAATGCTTTTATCCTCATGTATAGTTGTGACCAACTAAATTTCTATATTTTTAGTTTTAATATAAAATATTAAATAACCTAATAGGTCATTTCACTTTTCGAAATGACCAATATCTGGTCATTATTCATTTGAGTTATGGGTCATTTTAGGTCATTTACCATCCTTGCAGCGCAAGAATTGTTTTTGCTATTAATCTGCCCGGAAGTCATAACTGAACCTTAATGTTAACTGCACTTTCTGGTTATCATTGTATTGCCTAAAGTTTTCTTTGATTAGTGGTTCTCATACAAGTATTAAAACTTTAATAATTTTATTATTTTTTGGATTTTTTACCAATCAGTTAGGAACTTCTAACTGTTATCAATTATGGTTATGACTAGTCATAGCCTTTGCTATTTCTAAATATAATGCTCTTTTATTTTGTAACAGCATATATAAAAATTCATTTTCATTTTTTGAATTAATTTAATTGTTATATCTGATTACTGTATTGTTGCAAAATAATGTCCATGACATTATTTAAAATAATAGCCTAAATTATGCTTAATATAGGATAAATTTCAAAATTATGCCCCTATGCATCATTTTGCAAAATACAGAAAAACTTATAATATTCTAAAAGTCATATTACAAAACTGTTGTTTACGTTCCTGGTTTTAGTGCGACTGTGTCGCGCAGCTACCTTATTGTGTTACCCACTCTTCCAATCAACCTTATTGCACAGATTTCAGATTCAAATTGATCAGAATTTTCATAATTCTCATAATTCTTTTTGATTATATATCTTTTTTTTACTTTTTTTATGATATATGAGTTTTTTAAACTGTTAGTTACAAAGAGCAAAAAGTCGCTGGCTAAAAAAAAAGAAAAAGAAAAAGAGAGAGAAAAGAAAGAGAAAAACAAAAGATGATTTGTGATTTGTAGTAAGCTAAACTTTATGAAATACACAACTTTACTTTGAAGAAATAGTATAGAAGTATAATAAGAACCTGGGAATAAATCAGTTATTATCTGCGAAATGGACATAACCAAAAATTAATCCCAGATCTGATGATTGCATAATGACGGAATGGCACACTGGCTGCGAAATCTGATCTGGGATTGATTTTTGGTTATTGCCAGTATATAAGTATTCGTTCTTAGAATAACACAAATTCCAAATCTGGTATGCTCATACTAATGATGCCTGACATATGACGCAACCTGTGTCATTGCCATATGACGAAACCATTTCGTTAGGCAACTTCAAATTGATGAATTGACGAATATTAAAACCCATGACTATGATAAAACCTATGATGCATGACGAAACCTATAATGCATCATGAAACCCATGACGCATGACAAAACTTATGACACATGAACCCATGAAGCATAACAAAACCAATAATAAATAAATAACAAAACCTATGATGATTTTGATGATGCATAAGACTATTATTCATTTCTTTCATAACAGAAATAAATTAGTCCATGTAACGTTAATTTTGTGTTCATTATTATATCTTCCTATTTTCTATCTTTTTGACATCGATCTGTCATTGCCTGATGATTTGCAACCATCAACCAGATATATTCTATAGGTGTTCTATGAATTGGCAGTGTCATAGTATTTTATTATTATGTATTATATTATGTATTTCTTATTTTTGCATAGTTTGTTGCATAGTTGGTGATTTTAATCCTCAACAAGCATTATAGACCCTCAGCGAGTGTATGAACCTATTAGTGAATGAATTAAACACCTGGTGAGTAATTAAAACCTTAGTACGAATTAAAGATATTTGAGGGTATGGTTTTAGTCTGCAAATGAAATAACAGATGTTCATAGCATTAGTGTTATTATTGATGGTTCAAAAAATCATGTGTTCAGACAATCATTCCTATGCAAATTCTACAGAAAGGTCACCAAAATTCTGGGTCATATGCATCGAATCTAGGATGGCATTTAGACACTGTTTAGCTTTAGCTGTTAGCAGGTTCTACAGCAAATTACTTAATGAATGGATATGATTTCATTAGTAAAATTTTTTATGATCTTGGTCAAAATCAATCAATTCTGATCCTCTGATCTTGATTACAATTCACTCTGACGTATCCTGACCCAGAATTTGGTGACCCCAATATGAGTTGATCTTATGCTCTGCTATTGCTAGTAAAATGCTAGCAATAAAAAATAATCTGCTTAGATTCAATGTAAAAGCTTCTTCAAATTGATCAAGAGCTTCATCATCTTAGATAGGGCTCCTACAAAAAATTGATCACTTTGTAATTCTGTAATTTTGACCAATCAAAATTTAGGATCAAGTGTAATAATTAAAACAAATGTGTTTTGTTTTCTAAGTAAAAATACATGTAAAATTAAGGCTAAGAAAACTGCATTATAATTAGGGTTAGGGTTAGAAAAATATAGTGGCCATTGTTGCTATTAGTAAAATTTAATGAGAAACATTTTTAATTAGAATGCAATAGATAGTTTTCTAATAAAAATTTAGAGCAATCTGTTTTTTGTAAAAAATTTTTACATTACACCCAGGAACATGTAAAACTTTAGAAATAAATTTTTCCAAATTTTTTCAAATTTTTACACCTAATCCAAAACTTTTGCATTTACTTCAAATTTTTTCAAATTTTTGTCCAATTTTTAAGGGCGCATGTGATCTAACCAATAAAAATAGGTCTTTATGCATGTGATTTGACCAATAAGATTGTGTTTGTGAATCATCCCAGTGTCACTACCCTAAAAAAATTCTAAAAATACTCAACCTTAATCCTAACGCTAGTAGCCAAATTTTTTTAGGGTAGTGTTGTGCTAGAGTCTTAGTACAAAATCATTATACATATAGGGAAAATTAATCATAAAATCTTTCTATATCACTTTTTTTTCAAAACTCTTTGAAATTTTTTATTAATAATTATACAGTATTGTCCTACCAATGTAGTAACTTGCAACAAAATTATTTATTTGTGAGCGCAAATAATGAGTTTTGATATATAAATTTTTTTTTTAAATTTTGATATTAAAAAATTATTTATCCAATTTATCCAAATATTTGCCGATATCCAAATTAATTTTTGCAATTTGATATTCAAATTTTTACATGTCCCTAGTTACACCTGATCTTAAAATTCGATTAGTTAAAATTACAGGTTGTGAACAATTTTTTTGTATTGGAGCTAGATAGTATTGTTAGTCGAACTTGTTTTGAGCTATGTAGAAATATTTCGACTTTCAACATTTAGTATGTCAAAATTCTAAATTAATGTCAAAATACTAAATTAATATCAAAATGCCTAATAGTGTCGAAATGCCTAAATAGTGTAAAAATGTCTAAATAGTGTCAAAATTCTAAATTAATGTCAAAATACTAAANAAAGATATTTGAGGGTATGGTTTTAGTCTGCAAATGAAATAACAGATGTTCATAGCATTAGTGTTATTATTGATGGTTCAAAAAATCATGTGTTCAGACAATCATTCCTATGCAAATTCTACAGAAAGGTCACCAAAATTCTGGGTCATATGCATCGAATCTAGGATGGCATTTAGACACTGTTTAGCTTTAGCTGTTAGCAGGTTCTACAGCAAATTACTTAATGAATGGATATGATTTCATTAGTAAAATTTTTTATGATCTTGGTCAAAATCAATCAATTCTGATCCTCTGATCTTGATTACAATTCACTCTGACGTATCCTGACCCAGAATTTGGTGACCCCAATATGAGTTGATCTTATGCTCTGCTATTGCTAGTAAAATGCTAGCAATAAAAAATAATCTGCTTAGATTCAATGTAAAAGCTTCTTCAAATTGATCAAGAGCTTCATCATCTTAGATAGGGCTCCTACAAAAAATTGATCACTTTGTAATTCTGTAATTTTGACCAATCAAAATTTAGGATCAAGTGTAATAATTAAAACAAATGTGTTTTGTTTTCTAAGTAAAAATACATGTAAAATTAAGGCTAAGAAAACTGCATTATAATTAGGGTTAGGGTTAGAAAAATATAGTGGCCATTGTTGCTATTAGTAAAATTTAATGAGAAACATTTTTAATTAGAATGCAATAGATAGTTTTCTAATAAAAATTTAGAGCAATCTGTTTTTTGTAAAAAATTTTTACATTACACCCAGGAACATGTAAAACTTTAGAAATAAATTTTTCCAAATTTTTTCAAATTTTTACACCTAATCCAAAACTTTTGCATTTACTTCAAATTTTTTCAAATTTTTGTCCAATTTTTAAGGGCGCATGTGATCTAACCAATAAAAATAGGTCTTTATGCATGTGATTTGACCAATAAGATTGTGTTTGTGAATCATCCCAGTGTCACTACCCTAAAAAAATTCTAAAAATACTCAACCTTAATCCTAACGCTAGTAGCCAAATTTTTTTAGGGTAGTGTTGTGCTAGAGTCTTAGTACAAAATCATTATACATATAGGGAAAATTAATCATAAAATCTTTCTATATCACTTTTTTTTCAAAACTCTTTGAAATTTTTTATTAATAATTATACAGTATTGTCCTACCAATGTAGTAACTTGCAACAAAATTATTTATTTGTGAGCGCAAATAATGAGTTTTGATATATAAATTTTTTTTTTAAATTTTGATATTAAAAAATTATTTATCCAATTTATCCAAATATTTGCCGATATCCAAATTAATTTTTGCAATTTGATATTCAAATTTTTACATGTCCCTAGTTACACCTGATCTTAAAATTCGATTAGTTAAAATTACAGGTTGTGAACAATTTTTTTGTATTGGAGCTAGATAGTATTGTTAGTCGAACTTGTTTTGAGCTATGTAGAAATATTTCGACTTTCAACATTTAGTATGTCAAAATTCTAAATTAATGTCAAAATACTAAATTAATATCAAAATGCCTAATAGTGTCGAAATGTTGAAATATTGTCAAAATGTCTAAATAGTCAAAATGTTTATATCTATATTTATACATTTAGTCATACATATATGTAATATTTATTTCGCTAAGCATTGACATTTGTTTAAATCGTTAAGCATTTAGATATTTAGCCATAATGTATATAGATCAAGCATTTAGACATTTAGTCATATAATATTTATTTTATCAAGCATTTAGACATCTAGTCATATAATATTCATTTCATCAAGCATTTAGGCATTTAGTCATATAATATTTATTTTGTCAAGTATTTAGACATTTAGTCAAATTTAGAATTTCGATATTTTGACAAAAAATAATATGATATCGAAATATATTTAGACACTCAAGTGTCTAAATATCAGGAGTTTCATCAATCGTCAAGGGTTTCATCAATCATCAAGAGTTCTGTCAATCGTCAAAGGTTTCGTCATGTACAAGGGTTTCATCAATCATCAGATGCAAATTTGTCGAAACCATTCGTCATCGCAAAAATAATTGTGTCAGGCATCATTTGCTCATACACCAGCACAGCACATTGACATGTGAAATTATAGGTTTTTAATGCCCAATCTAATGTTGTTAGTCAAAATACTTAATTTAGTCATCATTTAGGCAATTAGTGTCTAAATATATTTTGACATGGCATTATTTTTTTTTTGAAATGTCAAAAGTAAATTTGTCTAAATGCCTAAATAGTTGACTAAATAAATACTATGTGACTAAGTGTCTAAATAGTTGACTAAATAAAATACTATGTAACTAAAATGTCTAAATTAAATATAAACAATAAAATTATTTATAAATAAATTGAATATTATATTATGGTAGTGACAAATATTACATAATATTTTTTTACTATACCCTCTAACACCTCCCTTCATGTAAGATAAATTTGATTGGCTGTTATAAATTTATATATCTAACTTAAGACAATCAATGACCCCCTCCCCCAGGATATTACGTAATATTTGTCACTACCCTTATTACTACTGCACTTTGAACTTAAAGACAAAGCACAACTAAGTATAAATTTACACTTAATTAGTGATAAGCTATTCAGTACTTTTTATACATGATGCGCATAATGCGCAGTATTATACCTGGTTTATAAAAAATGCTTCATTGTTGGAATATTAAGGAATTTTGTTCCACTCTTGACCTTGTTTATAATTTATATTGATTTTTTTCCAGTTGGGAACTTCCAAATGCTTGAGATAAATTAATTTGCATTATGCTAGCATACTCATATAAAAATATATCTGCAAAAATCATATGCATGGTTTCAAAATTCGTACGCATTATTATACTAGTTCTAATAATAATAGACAGATTTAGACATTTGTTTAGAGGTAGCTTTATGTAATGAACGAGTAATAAATTAATCATTTGAATAAAGTCTATAATAATAACGGGTGATAAATTAATATATTAGTGCAATTTATAGACATTTAATTAGTCTAATAATCAGTCTGTCCAGTCTCATACTGATCATTCCTAATCAGTCCTGGACTGCAGTCCAATCTAACTTTTTAAAAGACTGCCAGCCTTTGGACCAAGACGGACTGGACGGACTGATTAATAGCACTAATGGGAATAGGTTCGCTATCCAAACAAGCTCAAGCATTCATACTCTAACATCGATACCTATAGCAAAACCTCTAGACAAGGACTGATTATATGAACCCGTACCAATCATTCTCACAACCTGTTAAACGCATAAACTACTGATCTCTTAGTTCCAAAATTTCCTAAACCCTAGGTTCTAAACCACACCTTGACTAATACATGAAAACACAAGCATAAGAAAGATATCTACAGGTCCCTGCAGCCCTATGAAAACTCGATGCATGGAAATGCATGCATAAATACGAAATTGTATGCGAGTAAGCACGGTTTCATAATTACTGCACGGAAACTGCACGGAAACTGATCGTCCATAAAATTTAATACACGTTATCACACGAAAAATTGAAATCCATGCACTATCGTGCATAGTATTATATCCATATATTGACATGCATTAATCTTAATGATCACATAATTTTCGTGCACTAACGTGCACAATTGTTAAGGTTCTTAACGATCATAATTTTTGTGCACTGACGTGCACAATCGTTAAGATTCTTAAAGATCATAATCATAATTTTTGTGCTCTGATATGCATAATCGTTAAGATTCTTAACGATCATAATTTCAGTGTATTGTCATCATGATCATTACAATCGTTAAGATTCCTTAACGATCAATTTTAACGATCATAATTTCATTTCTGTACATGATGTCATGATCACCACAATCATTAAGATTCCTTAACGATCATAATTTCAGTGAAGATCGATAAGATTCTTAATGATCATAATTTTTGTGCATGACATCACAATTGTCACAATCATTAAGATCCTTAACGATCATATTCCATGTACTAACGTGATGAAGATCATAATTCCACGCATTAACGTGATGATCGTTAAGATTCTTAATGATTATAATTTTCATGCAATGACGCGTACAAAAACATTTATTTTGTGAGTAAATAAACATTACATTTTTGTTTTTTTTTTGCACTTAACAATAATAATTTCCGTGCATTGACGCGTAAAAAAAACATTCGATTTGTAAGCAAATAAATATCTGATTATTTGTGTTTTTTTTTACACTTACAATTTACAATTTTTATTTTTCTTTTATTGTTTTATAATTTTTTTTTACTACTCACTAATTTTTATATAATCTTTTTTAGTTAGTGTCATTGTTTTTGAAACCATCCTTTGGAGTTATTACCCTGAAAGTTGCTCTTTTGGAATTATTATCGTTTTTGGTGTATGTTTTGAGGTAATGCAGCTTTGTTTTTTTATTTATGTTCTGTATATTATTGCATTTTAGCATCTCTTGAGTTACTATCATTGGAGTTGGCGTAATTAGAGTTGTCACTATTGGAATTATTTCTAGAGTAGTCATTTCGATTTTTTTTCCATTTGGTACTATTGCTTTACTTTGTTTTTTTTCGAAATTATTAGTTGCTGGGTTATTTTTAAGTAGTAGTTTTAGTGATTAGAAGTATTTTCTTATTGACATGAAAATTATTAAATTAAAGTATTTGTATTTTAAAATTTAATTAATAAAATAATAAAAGTTAATTAATAAAATATAAATTTTAGTTAATAAGAGTTATAAAATTTAGTTAATAAAATTATAAAATTTTAGTTAATAAAATAATATATATAAATGTATATACGGATATATGTTATTATATGTATATGTATGGATATATGCTATTATATGTTACCTGCACGTAAATATGCACGAGACAATGCACGAGAAAACACATTAAATTGCACGTTAGTACGTGCACTGTTGCACAGAATCCGCGCCCTATTACATGTTGTAAACATGCTTTCTCATACATTGTCTCGTATAGATTTACGTGCAGGTTCGTGTGGTTCCATATCCAACCTTTTCCATGTATTGCAGTATCATTCCGTGCTGCAATTTGTTATAGGGCAGTCGCAGAGCCTAACTAACCACTAATAAGGTCCTTGCACTGCCACTGCAGCCAGTGAGCTTAACTATCCACTAATAAGGTCTTGTACAGCGCCGTGGAGCCTAACTATCTATTAATAAGATCCTTGCACTGCCACTGTAACCGCGGTGCCTAATTATCCATTAATAAGGCCCTTGCACTGCTACGGAGCCTAAACATCCACTAATAAGGTCCTTGCACTGCCACTGCAGCAGCAGAGCCTAACTATCTACTAATAAGGTCCTGCAGCTGCGGCGCCTAACTATCCACTATTAAGGTCCGTGTGCTGCTACTGCAGCCGCAGAGCCAAACTATGCAATAATAGGACTTGCACTGCCACTGCAGCCACGGAGCCCAACAACTGACTAGAGATGGTGGGCGGGAGATAGAGCCAGCATTTACCAAATCGAGTGATAGCAAAACCAAAATAACTAACCTTTATTGCTAATGCTAATACTAATTTGTCATTTATCCAAAAATATTTAATGTTTAGTTTGAAAGCAAAGACAAATTAATAATTCGCAAATATAAAATAAAATTAAATCCGATTTAAAATATTTAAATTTTTTATTGTTGTCTAAGCCTCTAAAAATTAACCTCGCATATCACAAAAAATTAGGCAACATATGTTCGTTACAATAATTTAAAGCTATATTCGGACCGATTGTCTTTTTGGTCCGTCCCATAAAAAGACAGTTCTAAGGAGGACCGCAAAACCCGCGGTTTTAGTCGGACTGATTAACAGCTCTAACTCCCATATGTTTTTCATATATATTTCTTAATTTAGACATTTCGACATTATTTAGACATTTCGACAATATTTAGACATTTCGGCATAATTTAGGATTTCGCCAATATTTAGACATTTCGGCAGCCTAAATATCAAATGTCGAAATATTTCTACAAGCATAAATCAATTTCGGCTAACAACATTAGCCCAATCAAATGCAAGATTTTGCGAATCGCCTTTCTAGATGGCAGGAAACCATACACTCCATCATGCATGACTACGTTCCTGGTAGCATTACTCCTACCAAAAAAGGATTTTGCGAAAATCAGCATAGCGGGACATCAAAAAAGTTGAACGCATTTTATATTGCACATTCCATATGATCGTACTGGTAAAAAGGCATAAAATGCACGTGAGTGTAATTTGATTGGCGGAAGAATGGTTTTTTGAAGTGTGAATTCCGAAACTTTCGCGAAAAAGTTCGAAATATTCCGAAAAGTTGGCATAATTGACAAAATCTAATTAAGAAAATGCATAGTTCGTATCAATCACATAATTGACCTTTGTGAAATCGCATATTTACTCAATCGCATCGCATAATTCTGGACACCCTACCGTAGCATTCCTCGCATTTCCTTACCTTCGATTCCCGTGACATCATGTGACAATCGTTAAGAATCTTAACGACTGAAAGTAAAGATTTAAACTTCGTACCCTAGAACCAAGCAAAGAAATCACGAATTATAATTGAATTAGGCTACAAGAAACAATAATAAATCAAATTACAAGAAGATACTTATTCAAAAATCGCTGAAGAAAGACTCTACGAACCTCGAGACTCGGACCAAGTCTCCACGCCTCTTTTTCCTGCCAATTCGAGGAACTAAGACGATAGTTGGATAAAGATTAGATTAGATAGTGGTGTTTGTTAGTGGATTTTAGCCGACCGAGATAGCTTCTACTTTTGCAACGTGCCTTTTGCATTTTATTAAAAGATGACTTGATAGTAGTTAGAGTATATAACATATACATGTCTGAAAATAAATGACAGTATATGTGTAAAATTTTATAAGGAACTTTTTTCCCTAAAACTTCCGAATAGTTTTACTTTCAAATTGAGATATAGCAATTTTTTTAAAAAAAATCGTTTGTGACTCTTCCTTATTAGTGCATCGTGAAACGAGCTATCACGTATAAAAATTTTGATTAAAGATTTCTTTTACAAGCAACATGAACTATTAATTATATATCACTTTTTATTATATGCATAAGTCTATGTATGTTTTATTTTTTGAAAGTTCGTATTAAATTACAATATAATATACCCATGATATACGCGATTAATTTTATTTAATCTAACTAAATCTTCAAAACTAATTAGGTTACCATGAATATACAAAGAAATTAAAGAAATATTTTTATGAAGAACTTCTGTTAAAGCGTTAATTCCCTCCGAGGTAATTTGATTGTAAGAAAGACTTAAATAAGCTAGAGTAGTATTTTTACAAAGAACCTCTGCAAATGCTTTTCCTCCTTCATTACCAATAGTATTACTACAAAGACTTAAAGAAGTTAAAGTAGTATTTATATGAAGAGCCTTTGCTAATGCTTTTCCTCCTTCAATATTAATCTTATTATTATCAAGACTTAAAGAAGTTAAAGTAGTGTTCTTGCAAAGAACCTCTGCTATTACTTTTGCTCCTTCATAATGTATGCCATTACAAGAAAGATCTAAAGAAGTTAAAGTAGTATTTATATAAAGAGCCTTTGCAATAGCTTTTCCACCTTCAATGCCAATTTGATTATTGGAAATATTTAATGAAGTTAGAGTAATGTTCTTGTATAGAGCTTCTGCAATTGCTTTTCCGCCTTCAATGCCAAAATAATTATCACGAAAATTTAAATAAGTTAGAGTAGTGTTCTCGCAAAGCGCTTTTGCTAACGCTTTCCCTCCTTCAACACTGATATTATTATAACTAAAATTTAAAGAAGTTATAGTAGTGTTTATGTAAAGAACCCTTGCAAAATCTTTTGATAGTTCATTACCAAACTTATTTCCTCTAAGAATTAAAGAAGTTAGAGTAGTATTCTTGCAAAGAACATCTATCAAGGTTTTTGCATCCAAAGATTCAATTTGGTTATCAGAAAAACCTAAAAAAGTAATATTTTTGCTAATAGATTCAATTAACATTTTTGTTTTTTCGGAATCAAAATGATTTTCATAAAGATTTAAAGAAATAATAGTATCATTCCTACAAAGACTTTTAATTAATTTATCATTATAAATAATTCCTCTGATTTCTAAATATTTCAATTTCTTATTTGTTCGTAAAAACATTAAAATTAAAGAACATTTAATGGCATTTGTAAGTTCATCGACTTTCCAACTATTATGAAATTTATTATAACCATTACAAATAAGCCAATTAATAATTCCATCATTTAAACAACTTCCTACAGACGTAGTATAACTTGTATATTCAAATGATGGTTTTGAATAATTTGGAAAAGGAATTTTAAAGGGAATTAATAATGCTTGTTCTTCCTCATTTAATGCTAAAAGACATATATTTATAAGTTTTTTATTGTTTAATTTTTCTGCTATTTCACTCCACAATATTGGTACAGTGATTCTGCACCAGTGACGACTTACAAAAAGGCATGAATATAAACATTTATAATCACCCTGGAAATTATTAAATATTCTGAAAATGCATTCGTTTGGCAATTTTTTCATATTTAAAGTATAAAGAAATATTGAAAAAACGTTACGTTCGTCCGTGCAAAAATTATATATTATCAACGTGAAGTGTTGTGAAACGTTGTAACTGAGTTAAAGTTATAAATAGTAACTAGATTAAGTAACATGAAACATTAGGGGAGTATTGTGTAAAATGGATCGAGCATTTAAAAATTCTTTGCTTGCCTATTATATTGCAAATCATGTAACACCAAGTATATGCTGTACGTACATACGTACGCACGCACGTCAAAATTATGGATGTCGATCTTAGATTAATGGACCATTGTCATAAGTTTTAAGGCTGGATCAGTCTAGACCGGTCTGGACTTACGAAGTCTTAATATTGAAGACATAATAAATTAGTCCAGACCTGGACCAGACTAGACCTGGACCAGGCCAGACTGAACCTAGTTGAAATCAAATTTTTGTAGATTCCAAATTAATTTGTGTTCCAACGAAATTTTAACCTATTTCAATTGGTTAGAAAATTCAAATTCCACTTCAAAATAAACGGATTAAAATTGTTTAAAATTTTATTATTATCAAATTAATAAAAATAATTATACCAGCTTTAAACGGCTTATGACACTAATTTTATTATACTATTAACGTAATCAGCAGATTAGTAATTTACAATGTAACTCAAGTTACAGAAAACCACTTTCTCGAAAAGACATATATTGACAAATTAGCTAGCTTAACTATAATCTTGGCCGTTTTAGTCAGTATTATGTTCTTTCGGAAAATGGTTTTCAGAAAATTGTTTATCTCAATTAAAAAAATAAATTATTTATAATTATATTTTATTGATAATTTATTCGATACATCAATAAAATAATTTGGTTTTTTTTTCAAGCTCATGGTGTTTGGCTCTAGTTGTAGCAGCCATATAGCATAACTCATTTTATAAATTATCAATAATTTATATTTATTTGTTCATAAAAACCAACTATTGATACAATAAATGGCTTGAGATTTAAAGTTTTGATATTCGCCCTATAGTTTTTTAATAACAAACACAGCCATTACATATATATGTACATATTTGAAAGCAGATAGAATATTTATTAAAAAGTTTGACTTTTCATATGGACGAATTTGATTTGGTGATTATTAAAAAATTAATGATAATATTCATAAAATTTAAATTCAATCACAGTAAAATAGAATTGATATTTGTAAAATTGAATTAATTGTTTGCTTAGCTATAATCTGCTTATGAATTGCTTTTGAGATCACGTAACCATTATAAATCATTATTATATTTTAATTGATAAATTGCTTTTCTTAGCTGCAAATTGTTTACGAGAAGCCGCACAATATTTCACAGCCCTTGCATTACTTGCAAAAAACTGTAGATTACGTCACTCAGAACCAATTAGCGAAGCTTTTTTAATAATAACTTTCATCATTCTTGCGCTTCAGTGCTTTAACTACATTTTTGTCATGATGTTATGGCTGCTCATAATATTTATAAATTATTTATAAAACATTTTTAATTGTTACGTATTATATATCACTTAATTTTAATATCACCTAATTTGGAAAGAATAAGGGTAGAATCATGAAAGGTTTAAATATGCATGTGGCTTATAGTGAGAAGCTTATTATCAAGAAAAATTAACCTTACCGTATTATTCTAGAATAATGCCCTCAAGCATTTTTTCGAGATAATATATATGACTTTTGATATAATTTTTATTTTTCTACTTGCACAAATATAGCTTTTATAATTTTATATATATTTTGAACAAATTTTTTTCTTAAAGACTTACTTGCACATATGCTTAAATTTTTTGCAAAATTCTTGCTCATTAAAAAAAAAACTTTGCAAATGTCACCTTGTGCATACCAGTTTTAAACAATGGCTTCACCATGCTTTGCCATTCGCCATATTTCGCCAGATTTCCAATATTTGCCAGTTTCACCATTTCATCTTTTTAAAAATTTTGACAAAATCAAAACTATACTTTCGTCATTTCTCCAACGCGAAACATCAAGGCTTCGCCTCATAACTATAAACCCGATATATTCAAGATTCCCAACAATGAAGTCTAAGAGTGTTTCTCAGTTATATATAACTACATAAATTAAATACATACAATTTATATTATTTCATTTAATAAATTTTAATTTATCTTTAGATAATAACCGTTAGTAATATCGGCTAAAAATTATCTAAATTAAATTCTTTCCAAAATTAAATTTTGTATAGCTCACTGCATTTGCACTACGCATATTTTGCTAACGTTTAATAATTGACAAAATAGCGCGTAACATATAGGGAGGCCAATAACAAAAAGTGTCTTCGGGACAATCACGTGATTTTGAAAAATTATTATCACATTAAATAAACATATACTAAAGCGATTAAACTAAATTTATATATACATATCTTAAAAAATTGTTTTTACAAAGACAACTATTAGTGAGATAGTTCTTTTATAAATTCTTAAAATTTGATTTGTTGATCCGAAGCCACCTTTTGCTGTGGGCTCTCCGATATGTAACCACAACAAAAATAATATGAATAACTGAGCCGTAAAAAATATGGTATGCCACCACATTAATTGTAATATTATACACTCAATGCAATATATACAATAATTACTGCAGTACTGAATAAAAAATTATATTTGTTGAGAGAGCTGACAAATATTGAATAAATATACAACGCCACAACCATTTAAAAGACTTCGTTTTTGATTTTAACGTTTTTCAAAAAGAATTTATCTTTTGTTCTTATCTAAAATGGGTTTATCGAAATCTGAAGAGCAAAATCAAGAACGAATTAAGAGTTCGATTGATAAGCAACTTAATGGGAAAAGAATTGATCAATATGCTATTTCGCCAAAGAAGCAATATATTGCGACTTTTAACAAGGAAGATAAATCATTATGTGTTTGGACCATCAGAAAAGATCTTACTATCGAATACGAAAATTCGTTAAACATTAAGTCAAATTCACATTTGAGATCATCATCGTTAGCAGGGATTTCAGATTGTAAACATATCATATTAACATCAGGAAGATATATATATGGCAGTGGATATTATGGCAAATATGATTTTGAAATTGGTTAGTTAAAATTAATTATTTGATGGAAATTATTGACACCATAACTAAATCAAGACAAAAATTGAGAGCACGAGGGTTAACAGAATATATAGCAGGACATATAGCAAGTATTTCTTTTCTAGAAAATGGTGATCTTGCAATTGTCAAAGGAAAACCTGTTTATCGGACCTATATTTTTGCAAAATCAAAATCTAATGGTAAACACCAATGGACATGCAAAAAAAGTTTTGAACTCGGAAAATTTTATTTTTGCACTATTGATCAAAATAGAAAATTATTTGTGCTTAACTTATCACCCTCCTTTGTAATTATGCAATGGGACTTAATAACTCAGAAATTTGATAAACAATATATGCTATTTCCAAATTCAAATTTGGATCATGATTGTTTAGTTGATTTACAAATGAAATTAAATAGTGATAGCTCATTGTTTGCAATTACATATGAAGCATATGCAAAATATGAAGATAGACGGGTATCATTTTGCAATGTTTATGTTTATTCGACAAAAACTGGTAGAATGATAGCAAATAGTAAGTATTTTAATATATAAATTATCAATATATAAATATCATAATTATTAAATTTATTTAATAATTTAGGAAAATTTGATGAGGGGTTACATAATTTTTGTTTTATTGGATCAAAAGAAAAGGAGCGTTTGCTTTTTTCTGGTCCAAATTATGAAAAAAAGAGTTATAACTTTTATATATTGAATCCTTATAAACGCACTCTCGATAAATCTTCTGAAAATGATGTCTTACAAGATATTTATGCTGCTACATTTGAAAATTATAAATCAATTGGCTCTATTAATATTATCTTTGATTATATTATAAAAAATGATAATAATCAATTGTCGATTCAAAAATTGTCTCAAAATGAAATTTGGAAAAATTATTTAGAACGTACAAGAATTACATCGGGTAAATGCAGTGATTCATGTGTAGGATGTAATATTATGTAAAGAATGTTGTAAAGAATGTTAAGGTAGAAAATATAGAGTCGAAGCAAATATGGCAAAAGTTTAAAAGTATTAACTTAGGTAAATAAAAGTTGGAAAGATGTAAGTGTGATAAAGAAAATAAAGCCGGAAATAGAAAACGAAAGTACTTAGTGCATGAAAAAATTCTGTTCCAGGTTTTGTCGATCATTGTAGTGCAGCAAAATTTTTAAAGTCCATTAATGTTAGGGTTAGCATTTAGAATAAGGTTAGAGACTGTATAGTTATATAGTAAAATTGTTTAAGGAAAACTTTTTGTGGTTATTAATTATCTGATAATGTAGTAATCAATTTTTTATATTGTACTTACAAAAAATTGCTATACTGTACTTTGTAATTTCTTTGATTGGTAGAATAAAATCTTAGAGTTAGTAACTGAAATTATAGGAGATCTGATTGTTGTGTTATAACATATATAACGTAAACAAGTTGAATGGTAATTAAAGTGAAATAAGCATTCAGTTAATTAGTTGCAAAACTCTCAGTCCTAATTTGTACAAATACATTGCAAAGCATAAATAATTAATAGACAAGTTGATCTTTGATCAATATTTTTATGGTAACTAAAGAAAATAAATTGTTTAATTAATATAATAAAAGAATTCGAACAAAACTATGAACTAAAATGTATTCTTCAACAAAAATAAAAAAAAAAGAAAAATTGTGTCTTATTATAAGCACTGACTAGTTATATTTCCCGATTATACTATGCATATTGAGAGAAAAAATATATTCGGTACTTAATGAAGGAGTTTTCAAAGGAGTATTGGCTCCTCTGATCACAATCCAGGCAACCGGTATACTATTAAATTATATTGCTGCTAAAAAGTCTTTAAAACATGAATTAAATTTATGTAATAAAATTTATAATAGGTTTTTTTTTTTAATTACTAATGGTTTATTTTAAATAGTGCGAAAGAATTAATCATAATCATAAGCAATCAGCAAGCACTGTTAGACCTGAAATTATTGTAACCTCACGTGAACATGAAAACGTGACTTTTTTGTAGCACAAAGCGAAGGAGTTGGAATTGGTTTGAGTTTGTAATTTAGTAAATTTAAAGTTTGAGTCTGGGCTTGAATTCAGACGAGACAAGACTGAACAAACTCAGGTTTGAACCTAGGAGCACTAGATTAAGACCTAAGATAGAGCAGTGTATAGCTTATACCAAATCTTACCAAAGGTGATTTTATAACTAAATTTTTATGTTTTGGTCATTTTTTAAAAAATATCATATTTTATTTTAACTTCATATTACAGTCATCCTCCTATATAATCACACAGTTGGGCACATACCAGTAAGGTGATTATAAAGAAGTGTGACTGTATGAAGGTTACCTCTATATAATCATTCCTTATATTAAAAATAAATATTGTGACTTAATAGAGGTAAAATAAATTCGTATTTTGAGAACCGCAACTACTGTATATATTATTACCTAGAGCTATTTTCAAATACTCGTTGGATTTATTCTAAATTACATTTAACAAATTCTAAATAGCACAATTACTGTAGTATGTATACTGTACAATTAATCTTATTATAATATACAAGTATCTTGTGAAACTATGAAATTTTTTATTTTAGACCATACTAACAAACTAATTTAATATATACACGAAGAAATGCTTATTTCAAATGTACAATACTTACTATTATAATCAAATAAGAAATCAATGAGAAGCAATATTTTAAATCCCAAATTTCTATTCGCTATTTATAACAAATTCCAAAGAGGTAATATCCTGAAACCTAAATCCTGAAAAAAACAATTATTATGGATCAAGATTTAGTTTTCTGAGATATTTATCTCTTCTGGATTTGTTTTTTCAAGATATAATATTGAAAATGTGCCATCAAATTTGACCAATAATAGTGATATCCGGCAATTTATGATTATTTAAATAAACTCAAATTGTAAAACATGAAAACAATAAAAAAATTTTTTTCATGATCATAAGAGTTAGTCAGATAATATTATACTTTAGTATGAATAAAACTATGCGATTACTGGGTAGTTTTTTGCAGGCAAATTTGCCTGCAAAAGTTGGATATCTTGGGTTTGAAGTTTTTTTTATCATTTTTATTAAAAAAAAAAGATTAATTTCAGTGGCTAATTTGTACATTGTGAAGTTCCGACTTACAGGGGTTTACTATTATAACTAATAGCTACCCTAGTATTGAACTAATATGCGTGGAAAAACTTGGTCCGGGTCTCAAGGTTCAGAAAGTCTTTTTACGATGATTTAGGATAAATAGATAAGTATATTGATTTGGTGCTTTTTACTATTCTTTGGGTTGGGTATTTATTCAATACTAATTCTCCAAGTCTTTAGCGATGTCACGGGGAAGTTCGTCGGTCGGGTATTTAATTGAATTTCGACAGCAGCTGGAGGCAGTCGGAACTTAAAATTATGGGGATGATAATATAAAGTCACGAGGATCAATGATCGATCAAATATGGAGAATCACGGGGATCAATATGGGTTTGAGTATTGTTTGATATAAGAGGTAATCAATGCTTTAATCAACGTATAGTTTCATAGTATGATAATTGACTAATTATGAATTCTCTTTGACGAATGATTTTACAAGAGCGACAGATTTTCTTATGAGACAAAATAAGTATATGTTTTTATTTAAAAAGAGAAAATAGTACAAAAGAAATATGGAGTTCTAGGGCTAACACTTCTACTCTAATTTCGAAGGTTGAGACTCCTAAGTGGGTACTTGCACTAACTCAAACTACTTAGAACTATTCTGAACTAGTATGAACTATCCTTTCCTTCAATGAGCTTACAGCTTTTATATACTTTTAATTCCGGACTAAAAATCGATTCGATGGATTCAATAGAGTCTATGGACTCTTTTGACTCTTTTGACTCTATCGACTCTATCGAGTTCATTGAGTCATGGCCTTACTATAAATGGTAACGCTAAAATGTAATATTCAAAAATAGAAAAGATATACTGTATATAAAAATAATAAAAAAAAAAATAGACATCGAGCACAGCCTCAACTTCTGATTTCATAGATCGGATTTGCCCATCACAATGTACATTATGTAGCGAATTTTTTTTTAATAAGCATTTATACCAAAGTATTGTTTGATATATTATTTAATAAAACAATTAAAAGCTAAGATTTTAAAATAGCTTAGGCCACTCTAATTTAATTCTTTGTTTAGTATTACAAATTCAAAATTTTTTAGAGGGGGGGGGACTTAAACAACATATGATTAGGTCCGGTTTGGGTCTGGCCAGGATCAGAATAGGTCTGGTTCAGGTATGGTCCAGGTTGGACCAGGCTTAGACTATAAATTTTATACAGACTGGTCTGAGTCTGAATATACTTATATGTATTTTTTGGTGCTAACAAGTTTGCCTAGTGCATAAAGTTAAAATTATTTAGTAAAATTTTATGAATCATAAGATTTTAGGCAACATAAAGTTAATTTTTCGGTTTGCATTATATGAGTTTCAAAATTCCTAGTCGGTTGGTCAGATTTTTTTTTTTAATCTATTATAAATTAATAGGCTTATGTTGTATCTAAGGCCACATAAAGTTTAATTTCATGCTTTGCATAACATGGATACAGAAAATTGGGGGTTAACAGTCAGATTTTCTATCGATCCTGTCAGATAATTTTGGAAAGCTAATGTCTCCATTAGGTGATACCAGAATAATTTATGAGGAAAAATTAAATAACGAAAATAGAATAATTGGAACAATTGGGACTTAAAAAAAATTTGGAAAAATTGAAAAAATGGGTTGGTGGGTAATGCAAAACAAAAATTTAACTTTGTGTGGCCTTATAGAATATTATTAATAAAATTTTATAAAATCTTATAATACACAAATTTTTATTAATTAATTCTAACTTTATGCACTAAGTAAACATATTTAGCATCTAAAAATGCATCAATCAGCAGAATTATTTTTATTTTTACTTAAAATTTGAAGAATAGATGTATAATTTTGGATATTTGATCAAAAAAGTCAAATTTAAGCATCTTTTCTCCAAATTCAAGTAAAATAAAAACAATTCTGCTGATTTGATATATTTTTAGGTTCTAAATAAGTTTATTTAGTGCATGGAGTTAGAATTAATTGTTAAAATTTTGTGAATTATAAAATTTTATAGAATTTTATTAATAAAGTTCTATAAGATCTTATGATTCACAAACTTTTACTAATTAATTCTAACTTACTGTACTTAGTAAACTTGTACAGCACCTAAAAATACCAAATCAGCAGAGTTGTTTTTATTTTACTTGAAATTTGGAGAATAGATGCATAATTTTGGATTTTTGATCAAAAAAGACAAATTTAAACATCTTTTTTCCAAATTTTAAGTAAAATAAAAACAACTCTGCTGATTTAATATATTTTTAGACTCTGAACAAGTTTACCTAGTGCAATAAGTTAGAATTAATTAGTATAGGCCAGTGCAAAAAGATTTGCGCCTCAAATAGCTCTGATTAAAATATTTTTTGTACAAATTAATTTTTAATTTTTTTAATTTAATATAATTATTAGGTTACCAAATTAATAAAAATAAAATTATTTTGGTTATTTTATTTAAAATAAAAAATTTTTAATAGTAACTTTTTTTAAAAATATTTACTATATAATTTACTATAGTAATTTATATATACACATATATAGTAAAAAGATCAAATTATCATGCTTTAAAGCTAAATTTCTTCACAACCAGTGATTCAATTTTGCTCAAATTTTAACCATACCTTTATCATATGCACATTAATGCACTTGCATAGTACAAGCTCATACAACTGCATATTGGTTGCGAAATTATTTAAAATATCTTTTTTTTAAAAATTTTTTTTTCAAATACAGTGAATTGTACATACTTAATTATTAAAATAAAACAATATTAAGACAATAAAAATAATACAATAAGTTAGATTAAAACCTATTTTATTTGATATTAAAAATTTTTAATAATTAATCAAGAACAAAAAAACTTATCCTGATTGTCAAAATTATGAAATTTTTTGAGGAGCAAATCTTTTTGCACCATCCTATAAAAGTTTGTGAATCATAAGATTTTATAGAATTTTATTAATAAAATTCTATATAATCTTATTATTATTTTTTTTACAATTAAAACCTTCCTTTGTGGAGGACGCCATCTAGGTGTACACTTTATTTAAACTTCAAATTGATCTCTGAATTAGCAGAGTACATAATATTATTAAGTACATCACTAGTACATTATATGATGTCCCAGGTCCCTAATTCTGTGGTGTAGGACTCTGTTATTGAGTCTGCAGTTCCCTAACTTACATGACTCTTACTAATCTGAATTGTTCTAAATTTGTATCACTTTACTCTATACTCCGGTTTTTTTGGCAATAGGCCTTGTGATCCTTTCTTTCGTAGGTTGGTACTTCTTAATCTTCAAATTAGGAAATTTCAATTTTATCAACTTTTTTTATCAGATTTTTCCTTTTTTGGTATTGTCAGATCATATAGCTATATCATACAACCTTATGTATTTTTAGTTTTGTAAATGAAAGGTCTTTTCAATGATCATTTCTATTCGTGGTCCTAGCATAGTTTTCACCTTCCAATAGATTTGAATTAACGACTTTGCGAATACAACCCCAGAGTGCCAACTACTGCACTATTGACCCGAGGGTTTTAATCTTATTATTCATAAAATTTCACCAATTAATTCTAACTTAATTCACAAGGTAAACTTGTTCAGATTCTAAAAATACATCAAATCGACAGTATTGTTTTTATTTTACTTGAAATTTGGAGAAAAAATACTTTTGCAAACAAAAGCAAACAAAAACAACAATATAACTAATAGTATCCACCCAAATTCAGAACCAAACAGAAGGAGAAAGAAAAAACTACCTATAACAAAAAAATAAGCTTTAGTATATAAGAACAAATAAAAACCTGATAATCAGTTTCGATGCATACTATATAAAAAAAAGAATACTGAAATAAAAAAAAAAATAAATAAAATAAAAAAAATAAGCAAAAAAAAATCAAAAAAAAGAACTGTAATAAATCATTAAGAATCTTAATAATCTATTTTAGATAATTAAGAATTTTAATAATCTAAAATATGTCATTAAGATTCTTAAGGAGCATGCCATTTATTATGTAATTTTTACTATGGATACATGGTCAAAGGTAGTAAGGGCGCTGACATTTATTAGGTAATATTTTAGGGATGGAGGGTCACGAAAAATCTTACCTTAGTTAAATTTGATTGGCCAAAATTCTATTTATAGATCTTACCTGAGGGTGGGGAGTAAGCCCTATAGTAAATGGATATTAGGTAATAAATGTCAGTGCTATAATCATGTCTTTATATTATTATTTATCAATTAGAATTAGATAAAATGTTCACACAATATATGAGTAGAGGTGGCTACTAAGTAAAAAATATTACATAATAAATAGCACACCCTTAACAATCTATTTTTAGAAAAAAACTGAATTATTAAAAATTTTTTACTAATGATAATTGATTTTTACATATATAACGATTTATATCAAAAATAATATATATCGATTATAGATACATATTGATTTTTAAATAGTTAATTGATATATAAAGTTATTTTTTAATTAATAAAATGATTAACTGTTATATATCAATCAATATCCAGTTCTTCTGTTATGCCAATACAAAGAACCTAAACTGTAAAGGTATTATNATAGATACATATTGATTTTTAAATAGTTAATTGATATATAAAGTTATTTTTTAATTAATAAAATGATTAACTGTTATATATCAATCAATATCTGGGGGAACATCAATAGAAATGGGACAAATTTATCTAATAAATTTGTCCTAGTTCTATTGACTTCACCCTATCTGTTTAAAAAATTTCCGATGATGATCAGCATGATGAGTAGCACAGATTATTTTTCAAAATTTTTGACACAACTAACTTGGATCCCCAAGTTATTTCTATCTTGTTTAGGTATATGCAGTTCTTCTGTTATGCCAATACAAAGAACCTAAACTGTAAAGGTATTATTAATACCTTTAACAGTTAAGGTTTTTGCAACAGAAGAACTGCATATGACTAAACAAGTTAGGAATAACTTGGGGATCAAGTTTGTAATATCAAAAATTTTATAAAATATCCTATGCTACCCAGTATGGTGGTCATGAAAAATCTAAAAAAAGGTAAATTTATGTTTATTTATTTTTTTTATTTATTTTTTTTAGACAATCCTGCCTTTATTTATTAGTAAATATTACAGTGACTAAAGCAATATTTGCTATTTCAATAGTATATATTACACCACAACCAAATAAACACCCACTCAATACTGAAGTACCCAGGTGTGACCTGCCATATAACTATTTATCACTGTCAAGGTCCTGAACTTGCTCGAGACTCAAATCCCAATATCACTGATCGGTTGTTAATGCCGTGTCAGGATCGTACTCCTTTGCTTAAGATTTTTCCTTCTTCATAAAGGGCAAAATGAAAAAGATGGAAAGTAAAAACAAACTACCAAGAAAAAGAATAATATCAAAAGAAAAAAACCAATACAAAAAAAAAAAACAAAAGAAAAAGTCTATTCTAACACAGAAAGAAAAAAAAGGAAAAACAAAACAAAAAAAATAAAACTGACAGAAAATACATTTAAAAATTATATAATACTCTTAAATTTATCTCTACTCTAAATTTAGTCCATATTATATATAAAAAAAACTTCGGGTAGAGTTAACCTTGCAAGAATTTTCTAGAAAGTTCTCAATCGATTAACATCAGTCCTTGTCCTATACGTAAGCAGCACTGTGAATTTCTCATGACTCTTGTTTCCAATTTGGAACTGGTAAACAATGCAGATTTTTTAGAGGGGGTATACCGAACTTCCTACTTTTTGTTGGTGAAAGTATTTTCTAAAAAAACCAAAAAAAGCGAGAATATAGTAGTGAGTGTTCAATTTATGACCTTTAAATTTTCTAACCATTGTGTTGGAGTACACATTTGCTGTTCTCCTTTTGAGCTACATACAAAGGACTTTGTTAACAAAAGACTTCTTCTTCAAAATTTTGTATACAAAGGTGCCACTTCCTGCCAGTTATTTTGTATACTAATGCTTTTGGTTTGCAAGCCAAATATATGAGAGAGTCTCCAAGCCCGAAGGCAGAAGAATCACCTTGGGTAACCTTCATAAAAACTACCACATTGTTGTGCTTTTTCTTCTACTCCAGCAAAATTTTGTTTTTCATTTGTTGTGAAAATTTGGTACTAAATTTATGTTTTTTTAAAAAAAAGCCTTATAGTAATTATAGAGCATTTAATTGTTAGCTGAATATCTATTAATTCTTTTTTTATTTTTTATACCAGGAACGAATGCAATGAGTGCATGGTTTTGCACTGTTTGGAGTAGTATTTGTTCGCAAAATCTTAAGTTTGATTGGTCCGCATGACTTATTCATCAAATTTTGGTTATTTTTCACACATGATTTCATTACGCCATTATTCTTCACATGCGAATTCGTCATGCCTTATATCAGTATTCTTATATGGCATAGATTGACAAATGTGTAAATACATAATTGTTAAATATAACGATAAGAACCAGAAATATTATCGCTGCAATAACTAATGATATTAAAAGCAAGAATGTTAGACGCAAAAATTGGTGACCCATTGCAAATTAATTAGACTATTTACTTGATATTTGGCATTTTTCATTTTTTTCATAGGATTTTTTATTGGGTTGATTAAATGATAATTACTGATCATCAAAGACAATAACGAAAATAATTTTTGGATAACTGGATAACCTGATGATTAATTATATGATGCATTATAAACTTTGTTTAATTCGCTAATGCAAGTCAATAAAGTTTTATGCCTTGCTTGATACCAAAAAGACCAAGTAAAATTTTTACTTAAGTTCCCAAATATCAATAGATTGTGATTATATTATCAAGTTGTTAGCCATAAAAAAGTAGAAGTAACATGTATGCAAAAAATCCAATTGTTTCTTTGATTGAATAATAATCATAATTGGGCACGCCAAATGTTCAATCTTGTACTGATTCAAGACAAGAATTGTCTTAATACCGGTATATGAAAATATTAAAGTAAATTAACAAAACGGTCAGATGTTACTTGTATAGAAAAAAAATACTTATTAATCCAGCTAAGCTAAATAGTTGTTCACATGGAACACTAGTAGACATAATAGCTAGATAATCTTGTATTTGCTTATAGGCGTTGTTTGGAACACGAGTTTGAGACAAGATAATAGTTAATTTAGTCAAATGCAAATTATTAAAAATCCTCAGCTAAATTAATCATTAGCTTGTTTCAAACTCGTGTTCCAAAATAATGCCCATAAGGCGTTATTTCGCACACAAATTGTAAATCAACTGATCCGCAATTGCTGTCATTAATAAATTTCTCTATTTATTAACGTTAACAACAGCCCGTTCTCATTATACATTAAACGTGGTTTAAAAATTGTTTAACAAACTAAGGGGTTTGTTATTGAATTTTAACAAAAACAACATTTTATAGTTGTTTCAAAATCCTTATTATCATAATAATATTTAGTTTATTTGATATTTATTATTATTACCTATGGTCCTTTCGGTCCATCCTAAAAAGGACCGGACCGGCCCATTCCCTGGACGGATCAGACAATTAACAGCCCTAGTTTGACTCATTAGCCTGTAAATCGCTCATCAATTGGCAAATTTTAACACTGCCACATTTTTTTTTTGCACATAAATAAGCATAATCTTCAATACAGATTTAAGAAATCTATCGCTATTTCCATCTATTACTGTAATACTCTATGCATGTACGTATGAACTTATGATAATTTTTAATTTATACTCTATTTTAATACAAATGTAATAAACCAACGCATTATATAAACCATGATTTTTTACAGTGAAATTATGATAATTTATTCAAGTTGACGGTAAAGTAAACAGATCGAAAAGGGAGCTAAGCAGGGAGGCCCCAGCGTGGTGACAATCACAGGAAACCAAGATGCGGCGGGAAAAACCAGTTCAATCACTATCCAGTTTGAGGAAGGCGCAGGGTGAAAATAAGTATTAATCAATTGCCTAATTGGGATGTTTCACATGAAAATTAATATAACAAAAGATTTATTGTAGATATAAACGCACAGACATTAGGAAGGACTACGGCGGCCCCAGAAAGGAAGCAAATTTGCACCCGGCCACCCTGCCCCAATGAATCCTGCCATTTTACAACCATTCATGTCTACAGCTTGCCTGCATTACGCAAGTGGAAAACCACCGGCTAATCTAATACATCAATCTAATGCATCAATCTCAAGCAGCAACAGCTTGACTGCAAACTCAGGGTCGACAGCTGACCCGCATATGCGGGTGGGAAACCACCGGCTGACCCTACAAATAGCTAAATCAATTATACATCAAATGCACTGATGTATGCTATATATCACACTAATAAAGTTCAATATCCGGCATTATATGCTGGTGTGCTTCCTAGTATGTATGAATCACGAGTGTGCGATCCTGTTCGATTTATACTATATTTCACTACAAATGTAATAAATAAAAGAGGCACATAAGCACCTCCAGTTACACTAGTGCTATATTAACAATAAATATATTGATCCATTAGATATTCAAAATATGGTATTTTATTTCCTATTTACGTTTACTTGGACATTTGTTAACTATACACCTTCGTTCCTGGTTTCTAGCGCGCCTGCGCCGCGCAGCTACCTTATTTATTTATATATTTTTTAATTTTTTAATTTTCTTACTTTTTATTATTATTATGGACTGTTATTTCAAAAGAATCAACAATATACTTTAGTTTACAATAATAATGAGACTTTAACTCTTTTAAAAATTAATTATTACAATATTAATTAAATTATATAGTTTAGGCTATACAAAGTTGATTTTTATTTTGCATTAAAGCAATTCTATTTGGACACTAGGTGTATTAACACTTGGTTATACAAACCAAATATAAAAGCCAATCAAAATATTAAACTAAATGCACTTTGTAGATCATATACAAATTATTTTTTGTACAACTAACATAAAGCAAAAAACAAAAAATTAATAAAATCTTGAAATTTTGTCTATAAAATCATCTTTGGGGCTCTACCATATATTTCTGAAAATAAGCTACCCTTTTTTTATGATTTTAACCCCTAAAAATTGGGGTAGCTTATTTTTAGCGTATAGATAGTTTTGAAAAATTGCAAAAATGTACTACTAAAAAGTTGTCCAGATGGCACCAAATTTTTACTGTAGGTGTATTTTGATGCGCTGAACAACTTTACTTACTCGAACTTTTGAAGTTTACTTAGTAAAAAAAAGTTTTATATGTAGCAACTGCCAGCACATTTTTTTTGATTTTTGAAAAAATCAGGGGGTAGCTTATTTTTGGAGTAGCTTATTTTCAGGAATCTATGGTACCATATATATCTGAAAATAAGCTACTACCTAAAATAAGCTACCCCCTGATTTTTTTTAAAAATTTTAAAAAATTCGGTAGCAGTTGCTATATATAAAACTTTTTTCTACTAAGTAAACTTCAAAAGTTCGATTGAGTAAAGTTGTTTAGCGCATTAAAATACATCTACAGTAAAAATTTGGTAATATTTGGACAACTTTTTATTAGTTCGTTTTTCAATTTTTTCAAAAAACTCTATATTTCAAAAATAAGTTACTTTCTGATTTTTTGTGTAATTTTTTGGCCAAAAAAGGTAGCTTAATTTCGGACATATACGGTAATAAAAAAATTTCTCATAAAATTTTAATATAAAAAAGGACTGTCTATTTCCACCATGGTATTTTGCTATTTTCACCATGGTTACATAAAAGTTTCTATTTTTAGATTTTAATATAATATTGTATATTACAAGTCACTCTCGTTAGTGAACTCTTGATATAGTGAAGATTGGCTATAGTGAAGAATTTTTTTAGAACAGAAGTATTATTACTATAATAAAAGGTTCTCTATAGTAAAGAAATTTTACAGCCCGAGGACTTTACTATAACGAGAGTGACTTGTATAATTTTAATTATCTCCAATTGGCCCAACTTGATTTAGATTACCAAAACAAGACTTGTATAGCATTTACAATATTAGTAGTGTGTAACCAAAAATTATTTTTGTGAAAACAATGCACAGGGCCTTTGTGTAATGTACATGCATATGTCGTGTAACTAGTATATGTACTGTGATTGGATGTAACTTTGATTTAGATTTAGGGCTAGGGTGGGCCGGAATCATGTCTAACCTGCTGGGGGCATTATCATGATAGTGCCTACCAGCATTAAGCTTAATGCCAGCTGACCCAACCAAAACAAAACTTGTATAACATTATACAATATTAGCAGTGTGTAACCAAAAATTATTTTTGCAAAAACAATAAACTGGGCCTTTGTATAACATAAGTGCATATATTATTTTGATTTCTAAAAATAGAAAATCTTGTGTAACTATGGTAAAAATAGCAAAATACTATGGTGGATATAGTAGCCCCTATAAAAAATACAGCTAGACCTCCATAAATGCAATTTCCATAAATGCAATACCTTCTAAATGCATGTTTTTTCTATTCTGTAAGATGTCATTAGTACTAAATGCGCATTCTATATTCTGTAAATGCACGTTCTCTTGAATAACATTTTATATTATACTAACCTACCTAAATGCCGTAGCCAATCAAATTTTAGTATTTAAGATAGGTTATATAGTTTTAGTAGAAGTTACACAAACTTGATGATCTAATTTTTAAAGCTGCAATTTAATTGGCTCTCTCTAAATGCAAATCTCCCTAAATGCTAGGCTTGTCCCTATGAGTTGCATTTATAGAGGGTTGACTGTACCTCTATTCCATCCTAGGCCTTAATCTTAACCCTAATATTAGTAAAATTTTATTTATTTCATTTTTTATTTGATAAAAATTATTTTATTTACATGTTACACAAATACCCGTGTTTAATATACTAGGTCAGTGTTGTACATAGGACGTATCCACACTATGTAAAATGTCCAACATCCAAGATTGTCCAAAATCGTCCAAGCTTATGTCCCATGTTTAACTAATCATTTAAAAAAATATAATTATATATTTTTTTAGGTGCTGGACTTATTGGTGAAAAAATTAAAATAGATTATCTTAATAAAATATCAAGTAATTTTAATTTGAAAAAATGTCCAAAATTGTCCAAAATTGTCCCATGTACAACACTGCACTAGGTGTTAAATTAGTTTTTTCCTTGCATTAAATGGATTTCAAAAATTCAAACTTTTTTTTAATTTACTGCAAATAGAATAATGTTCATATTTAAGGTTATACAAGGTTAATTTTTCATTCTGCCAATAAGGTATCAAAAAATTGGGCCAGCAATCATATTGTTTCTGAAATAATATTTTCTATTTCAGTGTTACAGTACTGGAAGCCTTCGTTAATTCCAATAAAGTAACAATCACATGGCTCCTAAGATCCCTTACTTTGGGCATGAAGCAGTGTGCAAGAGGGAAGTATAGTTTCCTTTATGTCTGTAGGGAACTATACACTTCTTTAAGGCAGTTCGGTAAGAATACAACAAGAGATAATAGACAGTTTATTAATTTAACAAGAGGGCTATTCCAAGATGTCTATTTCTTAGAAATCCCAAGGTTTATTAATTTAACAAGAGGGCTTTCCAAGGTGTCTGTTTCTTAAAAATCCTAAGAGTTTATTAATAATAAAAGAGGAGGATAATAAATATAAAAGTAAATATAAAATACAATGTCTGGATTTATCTAAAACTAAGAAAAATAAGGTGGGTTTATAAATCTATTGAGCTAAGTGTCGCTAAGCATTGTTAAGCGTTGCTAATTGTCATAAAGTGTCACTAAGCATCATTAAGCATTATTAAGCATTGCTAATCGTTATTAAGCGTCGCTAACTGTCATTGAGCGTCATTGAGCATCAATTTCATATATCACTATTACTAAATACAGTTATTACAAAACTTCCTTGTTAAGTTTTAATTTCTTAACTAATTTCTACTAAAATTAACTAAAACCTATTCTATAACATCAGAAAAGATTAATTTTAGAATATACTTATAAATATAACGTTCCTGCTTTTAGTGTGACAGCTACCCTAATTAAAATAATAATCATAGTAATTAGTCACTGCCTAGTTACTTTTCACCACCCTTGATCAAATTTATATGAGCATAAAAATGATCAAGTCAGGTCTTTGGGTTGGGTTTTGAAATGAACCTGACCCAAACCCGATAAAAAATTTTTATAACAGGTTGGGTAAGGGTCTGGTTTTAATTGGGTCAGGTTAGGTTTGAAAGAACCCAACCTGATCTGACCCATCTTGTACCCTAATGACTGTTTATAGTACTTTTGAGGTTTACTTAGTAAAGTTTACTGTATATAAAAACTGCTAGCAGCTTTTCTAAGAATTTTTAAAAAAATAAGGGTTGTTTATTTTTGGGCAGCCTATTATAGGTAAAGCAATATACTTTAATAATATTACTACTATAATCACAAGTATAAAAACCAAATCTTAAGTTTAAAAAACTAAATTTTATTTAAATACAAACCAATAAAAATACTTTTAACAACTAATAAATAACACTAAATTAAATTCCAAATTCTAATTTTTTTTTTTTATTTTATACAGTATAGCAGTAAAAGTTGATATTTTATTTAAATATATATAAATAATATTGAAATTTTTATGTTCTGTTAGTTACTATACAATTGATTTAAATAATATTCTTTTGTGATTGATCAATCAAACAACAGTATCACAAAATTTATTTAAAATATATATGAAACTTAGTAATCTAAATCTGGGGATTTAAAAAAGGCCCAATTTTACAAATTGGCACATATGTTTAATAATCTAAACACTAGCAAAGTAAAATTACCTAACTTTAAATTCAATATAACAGTAACTCAAAAATTAGGAAGTTCCATGGATTCAATAGGTCTGCTTACTAAACATGAAATTTAAATTAATTTAGGGCAAAGCATATATAAAATTTTTTTAAATGGATACCTTTAATTGCATTTGATATTTTTTGTGTATTAATCATTTTACTAGTGTATATAAAATCTGAATGTTTTGGTAAATTAATTTGCAATTTTTCAGCTATTTTATCAGCATCTAAGAATTGCTTTTTAATTTCATTATTATCTGAATTCTCCATGCTTATAATCTATTTTCGAAGTTCATAAGAAACTTGCCGAGCATTTGGTCGTTTTTTTGGATCAGGTTCCATGCATTGCTTAGCCAATTTAATATAGCATTCTGGAGTTCCTTGTGCAAACTCTGGTCGTAATCCAATGCAAATTTTTACAGCAAGTTCTTCATTAAACTGATAACCATCAAAGGGTCTTTGGCCAGTTGACATCTCTGACATGATGTCTCAAAGCCATAAATATCAGCTTTTGTTGTTAACTCCTGACCTGATAAAACCTCTGGAGCAACGTAAGGCATGACGCCATAAATACAACCCTTTGAATCATTTTCATTGGCTTTTTTAGATAATCCCATATCCGAGATGTTAGATTCCATATTTTCGCTAATTCCTTTATGTTGCAAAATATTACCACTGTGAAAATCTGCATGAATATAGCCTGTAATATGAATTTGATATAAATCTCCTGAAATATCGTGTAGTAGTTTTAATTTGGCATGCCAATTAAGGTCACGAAAATTTGATCTTAAAAACTTATAAAGATTTCCACTGTTAGCATATTGAAATACCATCATATATTCATTCGTTTCTGTATTTTGAGTTAACCCATATATTTTGAGCTTACTACCATAAAATATGCATTTCATATGATTTTTGAACTTAACGAATTTATAAAAGTGAATTAATATAATTATATGTTTAATAACAATACCAGATCTAACTTATTTCTTTCAAAGAATAATCAGATAGGGTCTTGAGTGCAACGGCACTAGATGGTTCACGAGATCTTACATAGTAATGGTCGTCTGTTTTCACAATTTTTCGTATACCATCTGACCAAGTTGCAGAGTATACACAGCCAAATCCACCTTCACCAATTTTATCAGTGATACTTAATTTATCAAATGGAATCCATTCAATAGCATTCTCGAATCTAGTAGTTCTAAGTTGAAACTCTTTTATACAATGGTCAACATTTTTATTTCCACATGTCCACTTTCGAATCATTATTTCAGGATCACACATATTGCACCAAGATTCATGCGTGTTATATTTATTACAGTGCTTACATTTTCCATATTTGGAATCCCTTTTTTGTTATCGTTATATTGTTTAATTTACATATTTAGATAAACTTTAATTTCAATACAAATAATTTTATATTTACCGGCTAATTAGTTATTATTTAATAAATAACGAATTTATGATGAATTACTAATTTTAAATTAGATCAGATCAAATATGTGTATTTTATACTCACCTAAATTAATGCGAATAAAAAAAAAATTAAATAGTAAAAGACATAAACTTGAATAGTTTATTTTAATTACTTAGATTAATAGGGGGTTTCATAATTAATGATTTGGCATCCGATTTCAGACAAATAAGTGACGTATTTACTTCAAGATGTGTGATGCATAAATCCTATATTATCAACGTATAGACTTATTTACATAATCATTTACTGGTAAATATGTATCAAAAGCTAATTTTATTTACGTGTGAATCTATTTAATTCACTGTGTCGGAATTTTAAAATCTTTTAAACTTCCACTTATTCTCAAAAATGTTAATTATGAAATCCCTTAATATGTAATGATCTTTATACTTACGCACTAAATTAATGTAAACAAAAAGAAATTAAATAGTAAATAATCATGAAGCTGAATAGCTTATTTTATTTACACGTAAATGATCTTTATACTCACTTTCTAAATTAATGCGAATAAAAAGAAATTAAATAGTAAATAAACATGAACTTGAATTTTAATTACTTAGTTTAATACATAAATGATCTTTAGACTCACATTCTAAATTAATGCGAATAAAAAGAAATTAAATAGTAAATAAACATGAACTAGAATTTTAATTACTTGGTTTAATACGTAAATGATCTTTATACTTAATTTCTAAATTAATGCGAATAAAAAGAAAATTAACATGAACTTGAATAGCTTATTTTAATTACTTAGTTTAATACGTTTATACTCACAGACTAAATTAATGTGAATAAAAAAAATTAAATAGTAAATAAACATGAACTTGAATAGCTTATTTTAATGACTTAGTTTAATAAGTCTAAAATTATTTGTAAAAATGTTGATTGAATCAATAGTCAACCGCAAATTTGATATTTATCTAACACATTTAACAAGTAATAAACATTTTATTACTTACTCACTATGCAAATAATTTAAAACTATTACTTAAAATAAATTGTTAAATTTTAAATCTTAATAATTATTTTTATTCTTACTCCCTAATGATTACAGTAAATAGTTGAGATTTTCGATTTTAAAATAAAAATTGATAAATAAATAAACAACCTACTTTAAAGTCCAATCATAGAATTTGTCATTATTTTTTTCTACACCAATTCCATATTTATAACAAACGGCTGTTTTATAAATTCCCATAGAATGACCAGACACGGCCGATTTTAGAAAATATTCAAATGCCTTTTCCTTATTGATTTCAACACCAATTCCTAAATAATAACAATGACCGACATAATACATTCCATTAGAATTATTCATATTTGCTGATTTTTGATAATAAGTAAACGCCTTTTTTTCATTCTTCTCAATTTCGATCCCATATTCATAACAATAACCAAGCCAGAATGTTCCTTCTGAATCATTCTTATTCGCCAATTCTTGACAATCATCAAAATTCAGTTTGCTAAAAGCATTAGTAATTTGAACTATTTTACTTAAACCAATATCTTTTGACATTTTAGATACAAACCGAATTATGTTAAAGAAATTTAGTAGTTGTGTTTATGTAGCTTAAATAATACTAAATTAAGGTTATGCAAGATGTAACCTTCTTCATACAGGATGTTAGTTCTCATATAGTAAAATGTGTTACATTTGCCAATGAACAATATGATGTATTCAAACAAAATTAGCTAAAATGTATCACGTTTGTATTCTTGTAAGCAACATTAGAAAATTTATTGTAACAGTCTGTTTTAAGTAATTACTAAAGCTGCTAAATTAGCATAGACATTTTAAGATAAACTAGATAAGGACGCACTTTTTGTCAAACTGTTCAAATGTTCAAAGAGGTCAGAAGGTTTGAAATATACAATAACGCATGCACCTAAATTTAAACATGAATTGATGGCTAATAATTATGTGTTTATGAACTCATGTATGTATATCTGATTAAATTAATAATTCTAAATTTACCATTTATCGCTATTACTTATCAGAATAATACACTGCACATGCACAAGCAAAATTTTCAACAGCTCAGATATTTTTATTAATATCAAATCTTTAAATACAGTATTGAATAATAATTATTATGTACCCAAACAACACAAATCTAATAACAAACCTCAATTTATGTGCAATTTTAAAACATATATGCACAAGTATGGTGATTTTAATTAACTTTTTGATTTCGATTGTTTTTTTTTTAATCTTTTTTGATTACTGCAACTTATTTAAATTGTTTATTTAGATGTGCTTATTTTCTGCTTTTTTTTCACATTTTCAAAACTCATATGCACATATTTCCATAAATTTATAAGATAACAAACTAACTTATCATCAACAATCCACGTAATATCCATTGTAGCGCTGATAGAGGTTTATATAATTATAATAAAAATAAAAATAAAAAATAAACAAGGAAATCGCTTCAACTTTGTCATGTTTCACAGGACTCATTTAAAATTCATATATTTTCTTTGATAAATAAATTCTACAAACTACGATGCACATAATGAGGGGTTTCAAATTAACAAATAAATGACGTATTTCGAAAATAAGTAAGAATTTTGAATTATTAATCAGAAAAATAAATATGATTCACTGATTTTAAATTTAATTTTGAAACCCTAAATAACTCAGTTCATGATAACAATGAATCAAATAAATAAAATCAATATGCAATAATCAGTCAATACGATATAACAAGAATTCACTCAGAAGACTTGATTATAAAGGAGGAATAATTCAGATAAAACCTAAAGAAATATACACGAGACAAATGCATCGGGCCTTTATACATATTGGCTAACTAGAATCCCCCTCGATACTTTCATCGGGCCAATTTCATTCCGCTAATATTACTCCTTATTGGATCTCTTGCAGTATAGGCGGCACTTATCCTAAATCAATTGATCAATGATACATTTTATTAATGGTGTCATCCATGCTGCAAGAGATCCTCTTTATTTTCATCAGCATCAATTAAACTTCCACTTCGCGTAAATGTCTTGGATCATGCTATTGGAATAAATAATGTTGGTTATTGTTATGGAAAAAGGAATTAGAGTTTTGAAAAGGATGAGCATAAGGCATTCATTTATTATCAAAAATCTGCTGATGTGGGTATGTGAGTGGAAGGATGATCATAAGGAATTCATTTATTATCAAAAAGCCGCGGGTATGGGTAATTCTGTTGGGTGTATAATGTTGGTTTTTGATATCGCAATGGATTTGGAGTTGAAAGGGAGGATAATATGGCATTTAGTTATACTCTTAAGTCTATTAATATGGGTAATCCATTGGAATGTCTAACGTTGCTTATTATTATTGGAATGGAACTGGGACTGCAAGAGACTTACAAAGTTCAAGTCACTGGTATAAAATGTAAGCATTACTTTATTCGTTAATTCATTAATTTATAATATTTATTTAAAATATATGCGTAATATTTTTAGTATTAGAGAAAGAAATAATCTATTAATAATTTTTTTCATTATTAATCTATGGGTGATGAATAATTCTGAATTTAATATCTTGATTTTTTAGTTCAAAATAGATATCACTTGAAAATTTAAATATTGATTGCAATTTTAACAAAATTTTGTGTGAAAATAAAAACACAATATCATGGTATTCTAATTATGAATTTATACATTGGTGAGATAGGATAAGGTGGATTTGTAACTGTATATCGCGCTGAATATGGTTTAGTAAATATCAAAGACAAGAATATCAAGAATATCAAGTACAAGAAAATCAAGAAAATCAAGGATATATTAGGCAAATTGCACTTGAATTGCTACATGGATTAAATAAGTATAAAGAGTTTATTAACAATATCTTAATGCTAAATTGAAAGAATTTAATATTGCTATAACAATCCATCATTTTTAGAATGTCATGGGATATCAAGACATGAAATTAAAAAGATTATATAATTGTTACGAGTTATGCAACTAAGGGTCTTTGTGCAAAAATCTTCATTCAATAGGAAGGATAGAATGGAAAGATAAATTAACACTTCTATTTTGAATTATTTCAAATCTTAAAGAAATTCATTTTAAAAAAATACTATTCATAGAGATTTACACAGTGGTAGCATTTTTCAAGATAACTTATATAGTGCATACATTATCAGCCAATATTGAATATTGAATCAAATATGGATATTAATAAAGTTTATGGTGTGTTCATATATAGCTCCTGAAGTTTTGGAAGGAAAGGCATATACTATAGCTTCAGATATTTATTCTTTCTGAGTAATTATGTATGGAACACCTACTTTTTACGATAGAGCATTTGATCCACAGCTTCAAAGACAAATATACATTGATAATTTACGAACAACCATCGTTGAAGACACTCCAAGGTGTTATCTAAATTTAATGACGCAATGTCAGAAAAAATCCAGAAAAACGTCCAACAGCAATGGAAATTGAAGAAATTTTTAAAGAATGGCAAAATAATGAATTTTTTTATCGGAACTTACTGAATCAGAAGCATTGCTTAATAATACATACGAACAAGTAGATTCTGAAACATTATATGAAAGCAGGTTGTCTACATCACTTTTTTTATCGAATAATTAACATAAAAGACGTAAATGAAAATTGTTTAATTAATATGACAGGTTAAAACAAACATATGAACTAAAATGTTCAATATTTGCACTATTTATAAACTTGATGCGATAATATGTGATCACTAAAATTTAATTACGACGTACGTGCTTTCTTATCAGTTATTTTGGATTATATATAGTTTATATGGGGACACCCGCAGCAAAACAGCAACTAACATTTTTAAATTTTATAATAATAACTTGCTTATATTTTTTTTATCGAAAAAATTTTATATTATAAAATATATTAATAAAAAATGTGCAATTTAATTTTATTCGCTATAATTATCATGAAAAATTATAATAAGGTGTTGAATATGTAGTTTTAATTAAGGTTTAATTAATGTTTACATTAAAATCGAAAAGGCGCTACGCTACAAAAGCTCGTGAGTTGCGAGACACGCAAATTTTGGAAAAATAAATCCAAATAAATGCAAAATTCCAAAGAAACCCAAATTGCCTGGCATTATACAAAAAAAATACAAATTTTATAAATTTTTTATAAATTCTCAATTTTTATTGGTTAGAATAGAATATTAGATCATCAAAATTCACGTGACTTTATATCGACTCAGGATTTGATATCGGTTGGGCGACTCAGAAATCTCTGAGATTTTGGAAGGCATTCTGGTATTATTTGAGTAAATGTTGGCCTAAAATGTGATCTGTTTTTCTCGCTGAAATTAAATTTCATACGGGTAAAAAAATTTTCTATACAAATTTCTTTAATTTTCCAAAAAAATTTTTATAATTTTTGCGTGTCCCTGCCCTTTTTCAACATTTTTAGAAAAAAAAATAATGAAATTGGCTTGTCAATTCTATAATTCTGAGTAGTTTACAAAAAGTTATATAATTTTTGAAAATAACTATTAAATTCTTTGAAAAACTTTCCAACAATTTAATTAATCTTCTTAACGATAGTGATGAGTACAATGTTATTATTGAAGTTGGTCAAATACTGAACACACAAATATTTAAAGCACATTCCATTATTTTTAAACTCTCAAGGTTCTTATTTAAAAATAAACTAAGTCAAATTGCTTATGGTGAAGGAAACAGAAAGTCAATTAAAAAAACTAATATCACTGCTAACAATGAATTTGGTCTTGGAGAATTAGTCAAAGTTATGCAACAAATGTCATTCAACGACAAAGCTTCTTGGTTGCGTTTAAATTTTACTCGTGTTTTTAAAATTAGTTTAATGGATGATAATTTCAAACCTTTACAA